>ML792041.1:234637-252357 GCA_009831015.1 Picea engelmannii
TATCCCCCTCCCCCCCCTGGCACGTGGCGCACCAGATGAAGCACCAGATGATCAACAACCTTTCTCCTGCGTCAACTCGTCTCCCTCACCTGATGCAACTCCTCTCTTGTTCATGGGAAATGATGGCTCCCCCAACATTTAACGACATGTCGAGGCTCATCTAGATTCATGCCCTCTTGTTTAGTCCACCCACCAAGCTCTACTATCCTCTCGGCTTTGGACTTTTTCCCCTGGTTCCCCTTCACGACTCTCCCCTCCAGTCAGTCTCGACAACCTCCTACACAACATATGTACACTCCTTGCACAGTGCAACACCATGCGGTGTAGACCCAGAGACCCCTGTACATGCCCGATTTGCACCATGGAAGACATGCGAGAACAATTTTAGGGCCTATGGACTGATTGCAGACACATGGAGGAATGATCAGAATCGAGACACCGAGAACTACAACAGGAAAATCAAGCGATCCGGGAAAATATGGTTGAAATTCAAAACCAAATGTGGAAATTGGAAACCAGGCACAACCATGAACTAGTCATCATTCTCAGGGGATTTAATTGCAACATGAGGTAGATAGGAGAAATTAACCATCACCTGGGAAACCCACAACAGCAAGCCCGCTCAGTAGGCACAGAGCAATCTAGACTACCATCAACCTTCCACTTAGTGGCCAACAATGATCAACACGTCCTAATGGCTCCAGGCTTCTCTGATCATGACTGGGAGGAAAATCAGGTCCAGAACCATAGGAAATCACATCAAGTAGTGGAGAACCAAGCAACATAACAGAACGATCCAGGCTTGCCCCAAACTTAGCTCTGGTCTCCCATGAACTGTAAATTTTTGTTTTTACTAAATAGTTTTATAGCCATTTTCACATGGCAAATATGTAGTCTGCACAATACAACGATCAACTCCCATACTGACATAGAAAGGCTCATTTGTATCCACGGCATTAGCAGAGGTGTAGCACCCTGCAACCTATCTTTTTTTGGAATTCTGGCAATTTTTGATAATTTATAAAAACACTTGTTTCTGTTAAAAAAAATATTCCCCAATTAACGGGTAATGTGCCACTATTTAGGGCTTAACAAAATGATTAGAAAAAATGTACAAAAGATAGAGCACTAGACTGATATTTCATGTGAAGTTAGAGCACCAGACTGAGAACCCTGGCCAGCTTAGATCTTGCTCATATACTTAGTTCATTAAATTGGTTTTAGTTGTTATATTTTCTACTTATGGGCATTTTGTTGATCATTCCAAGAATGAGATCATGGAGGATATATATACGAGTACTTGATTTTCTATCCATTTTCTTTCATGGAGAATCTATATATGAGTACTTGTTTTTCTATCCATTTTCTTTCATTTTAGCACTCTTTTCATTCAATCGTTGAAATTCTATATTGTGGATTTGTGAATGGCATGGAGGGTTGAAGTTTGAGTTGTTTTACATTGCAAATAATGGAGATCATATGCAAAAATAAATGGTGTAAAATTTATGCAAGAAAAGCCATGCTTTGGCATTATTCCATGGTGTGAAACGTTCAGATTATTGGAGTTGCAAAACCATGTAGAGGTTAGTGAGTTTTATGTAATAAAATACTATTATTTCAACATTACCATTGCCCAAATTCAATGTTTAAGCTTGCATTAGAATTATCTCTTGAGAAGAGTAGTTTTTTTTTAATGAAGACTTCTAGATTTCATTGTATAACAACTTGGGACTACTAGCTTTCTTGTTATATAGATTTCTACCCACTTTAGCATTAGGAGTTAGAATAAACACATATCGATATTGATGGGATAAAATATAAACAAAGAGAGGAAGATAAATTGATACAAAAAGTCTCCTGCCATCAAAATCAAAGCAATCATTCATCTTTAGTTCTGCAGAAGGAAGATAAAACAATATTTAAGGTGAAGTGATTTGAATATCACAATATATAGAGTGGTTTCAAAACCCATATTCCATATTAACATTTATTATCATGTTTTGACAGTGGCTTTAGATATTCTTATGTAAGTTATCCGTTATAAACCTTTCTATAATTTAATTGACAATTTCAAGGAGGAAATTGCATGTTTATTTATGTTTCTTAAGTGGGTACTTTACAAAAACCATATTGGCTCACCAACCTATAAAATCATATGTACACATACACATTTACAACCTGGGGGTATTACATTCCCCTCCCGCTTATTTTTCATTGTCCTTAGTTCATTATATACAAATGTCCAATCAAAATTATTCAAAATTTTGTGAGTACTCCTCCCACATGGCTTCCTCATTCTCCCACATAACATCTTTAAGATCGTAGCAATTCCATTAGACCTTTACCAAGCAGATGGTTTGGTTCCTAAGAACTTTGATCTTCTTATCTAATATGTGCACTGACTCGACGTAGAAGTCACCCTTGTGCTCCACCTAGATCACAATTTAATGAATTACGTGGTCATGATCAGACATGTAACTTTTAAGTAAGGACATGTGAAACACACTATGAATGAACATGGATAGGAAGTGTAAACATGTATGTAATAGGACCAATCCTCTCCAGGATTTCAAATGGTCCACAATATCTTTTTGTGTGATTTCTTAATAAATTTGAACTGGATTTGCAATTTGACAAAGGGTATCAACCAGATAGGAATCCAACGTTTGACCTCTAGTTTGTGGTGGTCTCGAAATTTTCCATATAATCCTTGAATTTCTTTTTCTCTTTTACTCAGGGGAAACAACAAATGTCTTTAATGTCATGCATAACGACATGTACATGGAAGAATTTATTAGAACCTTGTGCAATGTGAATTTTTATATGCAAGTATGTGTTTCATCACTCACTTCCTACATGGGGCCTATGAAGGTCAAGCATAGCAATCTTGTGAGCCATCCAATTGAGCTTTATTAATTCCCACAACATGTCCTCTAGGCCATGGGCCTGAAAACCAAAAGATCTATGATGAGTAAAAGAGAAAAAACAACTCTCAAGGATTGTATGGAGAATTTAGAGACCGCCACAAATCAGATTCACCAATCTTTGGTGGAGCCGAAGCACCTAAGGTGGAACACCTTCAAGAATCAGATGAGTGCTTCCCTTACCAATGAGGACTCTTGTATCGATGGATTTCAAGTTGCTAAATAGGAATGATTATGTATAGCTCCAAGCGAGAGCCAAGTGATTTCTTGCAATTTTGAGTAGGGTATCAAGCAGTTAGGAATCCAAGGTTTGATAGAGTAATAGTAGATTATTGGAGAGCCTTAAATGCTTACATCGATTAACCGAGTGAGTATAGGTGGATGTATAATCTCAAATGCATCATGAATGGCGGTGATGGGATCAACGAGGGGAGTACAGATGTGTCCACAGATTTGACACATGGCAGATTGAGGATGATAAATGTCAGCGTTCAAGTGGCTCCGGACAAACAACAGAGGTTGGGAGGGGGACGTCCCCTTGAAAGAATGCCTTCAATGTAATTAATGTGTATATTATCAAAATTCAATGGAATTAATATAAATGGTTTGTACATGTAATACATATTGTTTAACATATTTTTTCTAGTTGTAAGATTTTGGTGATATAGAAAATTAGAATTCTCATTAATTCAACTTTCTAATAGAATTTTTTGACATTTTAATAAATTTAAAACTAAACAAGTTTTGTTACAATTATATTAAAGATTTTTATCACATTTAAAATATAAAAGTTATTTGATAGAATTATAAATTCCACCATTTAGTATATTTAAACGTTGGCTTCCTCCATTTAGTATATTTAAATGCTTTCGATCACAAGATATTGACTAAACATGTAAAATAAAGATTATTTAAAATTGCACTTTTTTCTTAAATGGGTAGAAATTTGGATGTTCCTCATTAAAATTCTAGAACACAGTTCCTCAATGCCCTAAAAATTTTGGTACCTTTGAATCCATTAAAACCCTTCAATTTTTAAAAATCACCCCTTAAATAAAAACTTAAACCATTTAGAATACTTACAATAAATCATGACTTGAACCGATGCTGGTGAGAATGGTGAAGAAGGTTTTTCATGGAATTACATTCCTTGGGCATGAGATAAAAATTGTTCTGAACTATGAGTCCAATTGTGGGGTAGCTTCCTAATTTCAGTGAACTCTTTTTAGCTTTCACTTTCAAGAAAGCATGCTTTCCCACTCTGAATTCTCTGTGTGTTATTCCTTTGTTTGCATTACTTTCCCACATGTCCCATATTCTCTTTCATTTCCTAAAGCAACTATTTTCCAATGATGGCTCTATAAACTAGGTGGTCCCAACTCAAAGGCGTGTTACGCCTCCTGCCATATAAGGCTTCAAATGGGCTCATCTTCAAAATTGCTTGATACCCATTATTATAAGCAAATTCAACTAGATGAAGGTAGTCTTCCCACCTAGAAGGTGTATGTTTTAAACCTTTATAGTATAGTTGTGCACTCACAGGTTCTTTATAAAACAAAAAGAAAATAATAGCATTCACACATAGTACTCATAAATTTACCCTAGAAACCCTTAACCGGGAAAACCAACAAATGTTTATAGCCGCACCTCTAACTCCTATTGTATTAACTTCACCACTTACAAATATAATATAGATCATTCCACGACATCCAAAACCTTAATCCATTGACTTGGATTAGAACACAACCTTAATTAGAAAACCATGGGCCGAACAACTGTATGCCAAAACCACCCAAAAAATTTTGCGGGGGATCCACCCCCTATGATCCCCTTGCTGCACTTGACGCATATGCATCACATGTGGCGATAACTATGCAAAGAATATAACACATACTCAATGCTATTCCACTTGTTGTTTTCTTTGCATACAAGGGAATCGAGTATTACATGATCAACAATGCCCATTGCTTCTCTACACCAAGAGAACTTCTCAGTGCTTCTGGAATTTGTGAATCAATTTGCAATATTATTCAAAGTATCCACCTTCACCAACAACACCTTCCTATCTTCAACCGTGTCTCTCACAAATTTATATTGAACATTGATGTGCTTTTTCCTAGAATGATAAATGGGGTTCTTTGCCAAAAACATTCCACTCTAATTGTCACAATCTAACCTTACAACTTGTTGTACAAACCTAATACTTGAACACGACCTCTGTAACCATACATTTTTTTTACTCGCATGAGTAACTACCATGTATTCAACTTCTATAGTTGATATCGCCATTATAGATTGTCTCTTGCTCATCCAACTAATTTCTCCTCCAAATAGATTAAACACATAACCACCTGTAGATAATTTGCGATCCAAATCTCTAACCCAGTCTATGTCAACAAATCCATGTATGTCCAAAAATATGTCTACACCAGGTATTCCTTAGTAGCAAATTCCATAATATGTAGTGCCACACAAATACTTGAAAACCTTATTTACAACTCTCCAATGCTCCTTCCCTAGTTTTGACATATACTTGCTCAAAACTCCCACTGAATGTGTAATGTCTGGTCTAGTACAAACCATTGCATACATCAAACTTCCAATAGAAGTAACATCAAGAACATGAGACATGTTCTCTTCCTCTTCATATGTCTTGGGACACTAATCTACTGATAAATTTACACATACAGGAATTAGGACCTTGACTGGTTTACATTATTGCATATTAAACCTTTGCAATATTGTATCAACATATTTCCTCTAATTCAACCAGAGTTTCCTGCTTTCCTGATCTCTTTTAATTTCCATGCCCAAAATAAAATTTGTAGTACTGAGATCTTTCATATCAAATTTAGAAGACAATTGATTTTTTAACTCCTTGATGATTTCCTTTTTGTTTCCAATCTGTAACATATCATCAACATACGTAACCACATAAATAAAATGATCACCAAATAATTTAAAATACACACATCGATCAACTTTACTCCTTATGAAACCAAGTCCTAGAATATAAGTATCAAACTATTGATACCACATCCTTGGAGATTGCTTTAACCCATACAGGGACTTTTTCAACTTGCAAACCAACTCTTTCTTACCCTTCACTGCAAAACCTTTTGGTTGTTTCATGTAGATTTCTTCTTCAAGATCCCCATTTAAGAATGTTGTCATTATGTCCATTTATTCTACTTCAAGATTGTTATCCCAATTTCCTAGGGATAACTAAGGAAACGATGTCCTGAGGCCCTCAGGTTGCAGATATTGAGTACCAAGAGGCACATGGTTGACAACGTCCACTTGCATAGACAGAGGCCCACCTCACCACCACAGATCTCAGGTTCATCATGAGGGTATCCACCACATCAGATGGCTTCTAGAAGACAATGGGCCTTTCTCCATGAGGTAAAAGCCAATTATTATGGTGAGTTTCATTTCAATATTTGAAGCATTTGAGTTTGTTGCATTTAACACTGCTTTTGATTATGTAACGTTTGCTTGAAAATTATGCTATTTTCCCTGTTTCACCTTTGTGGTTGACATTGTTCCCTAGTAAGTGGTCACCCTTAGGGATAGGTTTGCTACTAGGAGGTTCCCTTGATAGGTCATTGTACCATTCCCAACCATACTTGCCACTTTCCACACCTCATCCCCTCTTCTCCTTATCTTTTGGGATTTTTTCGGGCATACTGACCCAAGAAGGGATTGTCCCTCATTTCATGGGAAGAAGGGGTTGAAGGCCCAGAGGGAATATAGTTGGAAAAAGATAAAAACCATATTATGAACCTTCCAAATGATCACCCAAAGAGGACTTGAGAACAATGAAATGTTTCTCCCTAAAAATCAAAGACTTGCAAAAGCAAACACAAATATATAAATGTACCACTTGTTAGGGGATCTACACAAGTGTGTTACAAGCTAGACTATACCCCCATGGCACTCTATGTACCTCTCCCTTCAAGTGACACTATGGTACTTCCCCCCAAGATAATTGATTAATCCATAGGGAGTACCCAGTGTTTGGACCTTAATTAATTAATGGCAATAAATGGGCTTGGAAAAAGGATGCATTGAAAACAAAGTGCAGCACACCCTCTACAAAGGCACCCATAAATGAGACACTACGATCCCTTTCATGTCATGAACCCCATGCCTAAAAGTATGAACCCTATCCATATCATCTTCTCCACATGACCTAGAGAGGGGTCCACTTGGGAAACAGTCCTAGACTTGAGGTATGATTCACCCAATAGGTTGCATTTTCAACACTCCCATACCTAAACTTGGCAGATTGCATAGGGTTTTTGAGCACTTGTTTAGTTTGATGAGGTGGTTTTGATGCACATGCTTAGGTGGCTCTTTTATTGATTTGATTTACTTATCATGATGTGTTTGACTTGAGATCTTTGGAGGGTGTATTCATTGTCTTAATAGGACCTAGTTGGTGGATAGTTTTGGAAGAACAATCCTAGCTTGGGCTTCCTTAAAGCTTGAATCCCACAGGTTGGATACCATAACCCACACCTTGGACAAATAAGGAAGATAAATGTTTCCTTTGGAGGCAAGAGAAGACACCATGGAGGACCTAAACTAGCCCCCACTAGCCCAACATTTTGCTTCTTCATGCCAAAATGTCACACTTGGAGGTCTTGACGTCACCCTAGGGATAAGGTTTTGATGGTGGTGGTGTTGATCATTGACACTTGGAATTTTTGGAGAGGAGAATCCTCACCTTGATGGAGAAGACCCTAGTTCTTGGGAAGAAGGCCTTTGGCGGCCCAATGATTCATCCCCAAGCTCAACATCCACCCAAAAATGCCAAAACTTCACCCTAAGAGAGGGATGATGTCATACTAGGGTTTCTTATGTGCAATTTTTAAAAGTTAAATTTGAATTTATAATGTAAAGGGGCAAAAAAAAGGGTTGTTGACCTCTTTTTTTTGGTTTACCCTAAAGTTAAGTGGACAAACACTTTTAGGGATATTTGTATAAATAGAGATCAAACTCTTGTCATTTTATCATAGCATTCTCACTTGGAGAAAGACTCCTTGACTGAAATTTGCATCCTTTTTGGGAAATTTTATCTATCTCTATTGCCATTATATCTTCTGATGATTTTTCTTGGCTATTGGATGAATAAGTAAGGCACTATCTTTCTTGGAGGCTATTTCTTGCTTTTATGGTGGATTTTTCTTGATTAAAAGGAGTTTATCTTGTTAATGCTTGGACTAGGTAAGTAATCTCTCTTGTTATTGCTTATTTTCTTGGTTAAAAGGTTAATTTGTTAAGATTTTAGGGATTATAAATGCATGCAACTCCACTAAACCCATCATAATTGTCTTGGAATAATTTGTTGCACAAAGGAATACTAGGAGAAGTAAAGGGTTACACCCTCCTAGATTTTTCCTAGCTAGTTTCGCTTGCCTTGGGGAGTAAACGAGCTTATACCCCCAAGGAAGTAGCACAATTGGATATTTCATTTAAAAGACTCCATAACCCAATAGTTAAAGGCACTAATCTCTTGCATTGGAGAAATAAAATTGTTGCATTGGGATATGTGGAATCACGAGATATTGAAATTGTTTAAATTGGAATCTTTTATACATTCTTAAAGCTAGCTAAGGCCACTAGGGTGTCTTGTTTCTCCAAGTATTTATTGTTGATGTAATAATTTTATGCTACAGCCATTAGGGCTGCAGCAAAATACTTCATAACTCTCAAATTTACTCATTTTCTAACCGTTAAAATTTTCTAGAAAGCTACCAAATTAATCTACTAGTTGTTGTGCTCTTTTTGGGTGGTTTACTTGCAAGTTTCGGTGGTTGGATTTTCTGTTGTATCACTTGTATAAGGATGAAATAATATATCTTCAATACTTGTACCTAACATCATTTAATTGGTGCTAAAGTCTTGTGCTATCATACTTGAGTTTCACTAGTAATTGCTAGCTAATCTCTTGCATATTTTCTTGGATTTTAGTCACTTGTTTAGCAACTATTTTATTCATTTCATTGTTGATATATATCACTATATATTTTTTATAATTGGGACAACAAGCTTCACTTGCTTGTACATTAGATTATAGGGCTCATATCTTGTGTTTTCTTGTGTCTCGAGCAAGTACAACACTCCTCCACAGGTACTCAAGCACTTGAAAACCATTGACTATCTCCAAGACTCGTTCTCGAGCCATCCTTCACATAACAGTTTGACCTATAGGGGATTTACTTCCATAACCTCACTTACCATCTCATTTCCCCTTAGGGTCACTCGATATTCCCACCATGTGTTGGATTTATCCTTCACTTAAGCGAGGGGAGGGTTTACCTAAGGTGACAGTGGGTATATTCTCCCACAATTATTACCATCTTGTGGATTTGATTGAGATTTTCCCAACCTATAGTTTGTGTGATAACAAAGATCAAAAGCAACAACAACAAACAAACTATTTAATAAAATTCAATTTATCAATGGGAGAAAAAATTTCACCAATATCTATTTCCTCTACCTAGGAATATCCCTTTGCTACTAGGTGAGATTTATACTTCTCCACTCGACCTTATGCATTCAACTTCTTCTTAAACAACAATTCTCTATGGACATGATTTCTTCTGGCTGGCAACTCAACTAGATCCCAAGCCTCATTCTTATCCAAGCCCGCCATTTCTTCAACCATGACCTTCTTCTAGTTTTTACCATCCTTTGAATCCACTACCTCCATAACATTCCCAAGATCATCACCAATAATAGATAAAGCAAAAATAAAGTGGAAATCGGGTGGAGCATACCTTTTTGGTTGCCTTCTTTTCTGAATTGATCTCCTCGATACTGCAATATGAGGTTATTCTTCTTCTAATGAGTTAGATTCTTCATCCTTCAATTCAAACTCTATTGTCTCTGGTTCTTTTTCATTTGGTAGGACTTCCCATTTGGAAACATATTTAACCTCTCTAAAGAAAACATCTCAACAGTGAACAATCTTCTTAGTTACTAGGTTCCAAAGTTTATAGCCTTTATACCATCTTTATAACCAATAAAGTACATTTTTCCTCTTTATTATTGAGATTACTCCTATTTTCCTTTGGAACATGTACAAAAGAATCACAACCAAAAAATCTAATATGTTCAAATGACATTTTTTTACCAATCCATGCCTCATGTGGAGTTTTATCCACAACATTGATGAGGGCAATGCATTTACCAGAGAACATGTGGTACTCACTACCTCTACCCAGAATTCATTTCCTAACTTGGCATCATTGAGCATGCTCCTTGCTTTTTCCATTAACGTCCTATTCATCCTTTCTATAACCCCATTCTATTGATGTGTGTATGAAGTGGTGTTCTTCCTTACTATATTACATTTATTACAAAATTCTTGAAATTCATTCCGACATAACTCTCCACCATTATCTGTTCTCAACACCTTTTATTTATTTTTGTCTCATTCTCCAAAAGAGCCTTAAACTCTTTAAACTTACCAAAGACCTCAAATTGATTTCGAGGGAAAGAATTTCATGTATTCTTCAAGAAATTATCAATGAATGAAACATAGTACACAAATTTACCTAGTGATGGAGTCGGCACAAGTCCAAACACATCACTGTGTACTAACTCTAGGATTCTCTTTGCCCTTGTAGCTCCAGATGAGAATATTACCCAATTATATTTACCATATATGGAATGTTCACAAAAATCAAAATCTAGTGTGCAACTAGACATACCTTCAACCACATATTTTTCGTGTAACACTTGGAGGCCCTTCTCTCTAATATGTCCCAGTCTTTGATGCAACATGATTTTTTTTTCTCTATAGACCGTAGGGGTTTGGTCTTCTTCATTTCCACCCCTTGGAGAAATAAAATTGTTACACCCATTACAAATAGTGCTTCCCAACAGCTTGTACAGAGTTCCATTCTGAACTCCCCTCATCAACACCATTGTTCCTTGAACCATTTTGTAGGTTTCCTTTTCAAACATAATATGTACATCTATATAAATCATCTTACTTACACATATCAAGTTTCTAGCCAGCTTTAGAATGTGAAAATCCCCAAGAAGTGTTCTAATCCTTCCATCCTTGAGAAACAAATTGACTTTTCCTCGTCCCGTGATTCTTGTTATCGATTCATCCCCCAAGAAAATGTCACATCCATTATAGTTTTCATATTCACAAATCCAATCCCTATGGGGAATCTTATAAAAAGAAGCACTTTCGATCAACTATACATCATGTTCTACATGTGTTCTTGAAGAATCCAAGTACACATCTCCTACTTCCTCCAAGGAGATATTCCATTCTATGAAAGGAAGAACATCAGATCCGTTTTCTCTCTCAACACTTTTTGATCTACAATCCTTCTTGTAGTGTACAATTTTACCACATTTCTAACCATTTACATAAGGATTTTCCTGGAGATTTATATATGCCCCTAGATTTAGATCTCCAACTCAAGGAGTTGTTTTTATTTATATACAAGGAATGTCCACTAAGAGATAAGGCATTCATGCTTTGACTATCCATGGTTTTCCTCCTCATTTCTTCCAATAACAAGGATTAAACCACATCATCAAACTTTAATGTGGATGCATTACTCCAAATAGCTACAACCAAACTCTCCCATGAATCTAGAAAAGAACACAATAGACTAATGCACTTATCTTCATGATAAATTTTAATGTCGATAGACAACAACCGACTTACCACCATATTGAAGGAATTTATATGCTCTATCATTGAGTCTCTATTATTCATCCTCAAGAGGTATAGCTTCTTTTGAAGGAAATTTTTGTTTACCGGGGACTTGGACTAATACAAAGCTCCTAAATTATCCCATAATTCCTTGGCTATATATTCTCTTGATACATTTAGTAGCACTAAATCTAAAAGACACGATCAGATTATGCTCTTGTCCTTCCTATCCAACTTCATTTAATCTTTCATTGACATACCTGTAAGTGCAATACTGGGATCCACAATGACTCACTATTCTTTGTCTACCAAAGGATCCTCCATCCTCAGCTTCCAAAGCTCAAATATTTACCCATTAAATTTCTTGATCTTTATTTTAGAGTTACTTTTCATTCTCTTTAACCACAAGAATCACCACTGTAGAGCTCCCACTGAAACTAGGTTTATCACAAACCCAATTTAATCAAACCCTTAGCAACAAAGACGTCCCCCTGAAGCCAATAACTACTCTGATACCAAATAGTATTCACACATAGTAATAAGAAATTTGGCCTAGAAACCCTTAACCGGATACCAAATACCAAATAGAAAACAATAACATTCACACATAGTACTAAGAAATTTGGCATCGAAACCCTTAATCAAGAAAACCAACAAATGTTTAGAGCTACACCTCTAACTCTTATTGTATTAACTTCACCATTTAAAAATACAATATATATGATCCTATGACATCCAAAACCTGAATCCATTGACTTGGATTATATTAGAACCTTAATTCCTTAACCAAAATTAGAAAACCATGGGTCGAAAAACTGTGTGCCAAAAATGCCCAAAATGGACCAAAAAACCATGTGGGGCTAATCGTGCAAAGAATATAACACATACCCAACAAAAGGCTTGTCCATTACATATATCCTTAGCAAATATTCAATCACCTAATTGATCATGTATGTTTTCCCATCTGACTCTAGGTGATATGTTGTACTAAAATTTAAATTTGTCCCAAATCTCTTGAATAATATTTTCCATACATTTGATGTGAATTAAGGATCTCTATCACAAACAATTACCTTAGGCACACCATGTAGCCTAGCAATTTCCTTTATGTAGATCTATGCAATGTTGGTTTCCCTATGTTAGATTCACTGAAATAAAATGTGCAACCTTTGTGAGCTTGTCTAGCACTACCATGATGGAATCACACTACTTCATTTTTCTAGGCAGCTTGGTAATAAAATCAATAGGGACAACTTATCATTTCCATCTAGGAATGGGAAATGGTTGTAGCAATCCAACCAAATGTCTATGCTCAACCTTTACCTTTTGACACTCTAAATATCTTGATACATAATCAACCACATATTTCTTCATGCCTAGCCAAAAATATTGGCCTCTTGCAATTGCAACTGTTTTATGGTATCTTGGGTTCCCAACACATGGTACATTGTGCATTTCTTTTAGAACTAAATATCTTAGCTATTGATATGTGGGAACATATACCTTGCCCCTATACATGAGGACTCCATCCTCTTTCATCTCATAATCCTTAATTTTATGTTGCAATTTACTTTGCTGCAATGATTCCTTTACTTGCAAATAGTGCTAATCTAAATTTCCAGCTCCCAAAATTCTATCTTTTAAATAATATTTGTACATACTTATGGTTGTAGCATGCATCTAATTCACTCTCCTATTGAGTGCATCAACCATTTTATTTTTCTTGCCTTTGTTATGTTTTATATCAAATTCATACTCACTGAGGAATTATTCCATCTAATTTGTTTTCCATTCAATGTTGGTTGTCCAAGAAAATATTTCAAACCACTATGGTATGTCCTCGACTCAAAATTTTTACCCATGATATAGTGCCTCCACATCTTTAAGGCATGAACTATGGCTTCCAACTATAAGTCATGTGTGGCATAGTTCCTCTTATGCTATTTCAAATTCCCTGACTCATGGCATACCACACACCCATTTTGTGTAAGGACTCAACAAAGCCCTAGTGCATACAATGACATCCTCCTGTCGATTATAAATCTTCAAGATTGGTGCACTTGTCAATAAATCCTTCATGTGCTAAAATATTTCTTCACATTCAAGGGTCCATTCCAACTTCGCACCCTTCTTTTGCAAAGAAGTGATTGGGTGTGCAATCTTTTAAAAGCCTTCAATAAACCTCATGTAATAACCTACAAGTCCTATGAATGATCTGACCTCTGAAATGTTCCTTGGTGCTAACCACTTTTTGATTTCCTTAATCTTTTCTAGGTCCACTGCAATTCCCTCCTATGATATAATGTGGCCCAAATTGTGGATCTACTTATGATAAAATGAGCACTTGCTCGGCTTTGTATGCAATAGATGCTCCCTTAACACATGTAGCACCATGCTTACATGTTTCTGATGTTCTTCTTCGGCCTCATAATAGAAGACAATATCATCCAATAAAACAATCACAAAAATGAACAAATACTCTTTGAACACTCCATTCATCAAACACATGAAGACAACTGGTGCATTTGACAACCCAAATGGCACCACTAAAAACTCATAATGACCATACCTTGTTTTGAATGTTGTTTTATTGATATCTTCTTCTTTGATTATTGTAACATATCCAACTCCTTAAGTAGCACTAAGGAGGTGGGGTATCCAAATTTTTCATCTTAAAACTTGACTTGAAAGTCATGTTTAAGCTTAGAAAGGCATTCTACTTGTTGAGGGATTTCCAATGACTATACTCTTGCTCAATTCCAAGTTTTGAGCAAGAAGTTATGGCGCTTTAAATTTTTCTATGGGAGCTCATATCTCCTGCCACATTATCATCCATACAGGTGACACATCAACTATGCCTACATGGTAATCATACGGATCCATGTCATCTTGTGTACATACATCCTTTGGTTTTCATGCTTACCAAGGCATATGGGTCCCCTTTTAGCCTATTACAGCTTGGAAAAACTTATGTCATGTGCTATATCACAACTTTCCCAAACTTGATATCATGCCACAAACTTTTAAATTGTGTGATACACCACATCTTAGAAAAATTTCTCTCGTGTGCCATGTCATGTTCCCTCATGTGTCATGTCGTGCCTCCACAAGTCTTCTTGTCACACCATAAGGTTTCTTCTCATGCAACATGTCACATATATAAAAAAATTCTTATCATGCAAAAAAATTGATCTCCATGTCGTGTCGCATTCATGAAATTTTTTTCCTTTGCGATGTATCACATGAAGATTTCTTCGTGCGATAAAACACATCACAATTTCCTTTCTTTTCTTCCAACTAATCCTTATCTTCTTCATTCATTTCCTTATATCATTCTTCCTTCGGATTTTATTTCTTCTCTGTCATCTTTCCCCATACATTTCCTTTGCCTTATCTCCCACTTATCACGCTTGCAAATACTTTTGAGATGTGACGTATCACATCCCAACTTTTTGTGGATGTGACACATCACATTACACTAATTTTCCATTGTGCAACATTCTTGTTTCATCTTCCTTCGAACTCATTTCACAAGCCTCCAAACTTTCTCTCCTTGTGATAAGTCATGCCCACATCTCCACCTTGTATCACATACCCAAAAAAAATTGTGAGTGTGATATATCTCACCACAAAATTTTGTGGTGTGGATCACATCACACAACATTTTTTCTTATGCAACAACTAATCAATGGATGCCACGTGTCCACCCAGGAAACTTTTCCTTTGTTGTGACACCAATAGAACTTTGCCACCTATCCTCCAAAATCCCGATGCCCTCCACCATTTCACATGAAATTTTTTTCCTGCAATATCGGTTGTATAGTACGAAGAAAACTTCATGTAATACATAAAAACTACCCAAGTTTTCCTTATAATTTCCCAAAACTCTTCTAGATATTTCCTAAGTTTTTTCACAAGGGAAAAACGCTTCTGCAAGGCCCTCTTAACTTCTCCCAATATCAAAAGAAAGGATTTTAATGCCTTAGGATTAGGCTTGACTAGGTATGACAGAGTAAGGCTAAGCTCTTATTATTGGTTTCTCAAAAGGGTGGCTATGCATCCCAAAGTTTGGAGCCTCAATATAAATATATATGCACTTCCATGATAGGCCTAGGATGCCATGGATTCCGAGATCCTAAAAATTCCATCTTAAAAATTATAACACAATTAACAAGTTACTTTAATTAAGGATGCAAATTTGCCTTTCAACTTCGGAGGAATATTTAAGCCTCTTCCAACATAGCTAACTATAGAAATCCACTAACCTTCTCTCAAGAACAAGGCATGGCCAACTAAATCAAGTAAATGCACCATCTCAACATGCTCATGTAGACTAGAGGAAATATTGGCATCCTCTTCATCGATGCATATATACCATTAAAACAATGCATCATTCATTATGCTCACTTACACTAGCATTCTACCATATTTCAACAATGCAATTCATTCAATCCTTTACATAGAAAAATGCATTCCAAAGCAATAGGTAGAACTTACTCTCATGATTTTCATGCTTTCTTTATAAACAAACTGTAGAGATAGAACAACCTTGTAACCCAGATGACTCTTCCTATATTTGAAGTTATCTAATCAAGTGAACCAACAAAGCTGATAAAGCTATAAGTCCTTAACTTCTTTATTTCTCTCAACTAAGCCTCTAGGGGTTGTCATCACATTATTCACTATTAGACTTAAACTCTTGTATGAAAAGGTAAATTCCTATAAGAATGCATATATAGGGAAATCTCATGGAAAGTTCTAAGATAGTGAATAGAGGTGTCAATGCAACTTATGTAAACAAAATATCCTTCCCACATGTGTTACCACGGTCATGTAACTCTTGTATCTATTACAATTATAATTCTAGAAATCTAAGAACAATGCATTTCTCATGTCAATTTTAGATGCAATCCACAACATACATAGACTACATATGAAATTCAAACAAGATAAATAGACTTAGCTAAGTTTGAAAGCTATCCTACAAAATGACTAAGGGTGAGAACTATTCCACCTAACCGTAGGCTTAGTTGTACATTCCTTTCTACAACTGGCCACCCCCTAGCCATACGATGATACCACTAGGGTGAATTTCAGGAAAATCTCTCAACTAGTTTGGGAAATTTAGCAACTTCTCAAGGGATGAATTTCATAGGGAATCTCCTAGATGAGCTCTTAGGATCCCATGAGTTTTAAGTGACCCTCTGCTAGCTCTGCATGGCACAAGAGAGAACTCTCTAAACTTCCACGTAGTCCCTTGAGAAACTCCTCCTTACAATGATTTCACATGTGCCTAGTGAAGCCCTAACTGGCAGTTACATGCTCCAACATTATCAGAAAGTTCCTTATGTGAATTCTTAGCTTGAAATTATTGGTTTTCTCACTGGTTCTACTCAACAACCACTTAACTCACCTCTCTTCCTCTATTCCCTTCTCTACATGCCAAAATGTGTCCCTCAACCACTTCTACACCCCCCAAGATTGTGATTATCTCTCTTTCCCATGCAGCTTGGGTCATCTATGAATTCTAAGGTGGGTACTCTTTCCCATCCCATGTATTTATTATTGAGATACTTCTCGACCACCATGCCATGCTTCCATAATTGTGGGAATGGACATTTTAAACAAGCAAGTTTTTCTCATTAACTGATCTGGGCTAGAAGGAAAAAAGAGTGAAACATTTTTCAAATTAAAATTTCATCAAAATAGTCTTGGCAAGGGTGGCTTGCAATTATTTACAAGGTGAAACCCTAACACCCCCTCACCATTCCCTACTCATGGTATTATGCTCCTTGTAGGAACTCATACCCTCCGTCAGTTGCTTGGCATAATAATGAGATATTAATGTTGTCATAAACTATGCTACACATCATTAATTACAATTTAAACATGGGGTCAAATTGAGGATGTTACAATTCTCACGTGAAGGTAGTCTGAACTTGTTAAGCCCTAATATTGGCACATTACCCCTTAATTAGGGCATATTATATTAGTAATGTTATTTTATTTATGTCGGCTTTAGGCCATTAGTTGTAATTATACCTCCTAGTCTCCTATATATACCAAGGAGACATTTTCATTTTGAATCATCTTGTACTTGAACA
>ML792041.1:257348-268212 GCA_009831015.1 Picea engelmannii
TTATTTTATTTATGTCGGCTTTAGGCCATTAGTTGTAATTATACCTCCTAGTCTCCTATATATACCAAGGAGACATTTTCATTTTGAATCATCTTGTACTTGAACATTTGAGTGGGGTAAAAGGAGGTTTCCCCCTCGAAGAGATTTATTATCTGAAATTATCTCTTTTTCAAGGCGTTGATTACTTTTTCTGAGGTTTTTCTATGCTATATTAATATTTGGTTCTTAACAGAACTCAAGAAAATCTTTGAAAATATATTTGCATCTTTCAGCTGATCAAAAAGATCATTTATCTTTGGCAAATGATACTTGTTCTTTACAGTAACCTTATTTAGCTATCTGAAATCAATGCACAACCTTAGGTTTCCATCCTTATTATTCACAAAGAGCACCAGGGCACCCCAAGGTGACACACTTGGGCATATGTACCTATTTTTCAAAAGTTCTTCAAGATGCATTGCAATTCCTTTAGCTCTAGTGATCTCATTCTACGGAGATTCTTGGACATTGGGGCAACTCCAGGCACCAAATCAATGGAGCAATCAATATCCATTTTTGGTGGCAATCTTGGTATATCCCCAAATACATCCTCATCTTCTTTCAAGACTGGATGGTCTTCACAACTTAGGCACTTTATCCTTGGTTCTCTCTTCCACGTGAGTTGCATAAATCTAGCTCCCTTTTTTTAAACTCTTCAATTGCATGGTTGAGATTTATCTAATGGATATAGGCATTGGAATCCATTGAACCATCCTTTATTTTCCTTCCTCATCAAGACAAGTGAATGCCTTATTGTAGCAATACAAGACAACATGATGCATTTCCAACCAATCCATACCAATTAAGTAATCATATGAACCCAAAGGTATGATATTCAAATCTTCCTTTGTGTTGGCTCCATTCATGTCCACTAGAAAATCCTTGATCGTCTCATTGATCCTTCTCTTGGCTCTAGTATCCAACTAGACCAACCAATATTTCCCATTCTTTCCTATTTTCAAATGAAATCTCTCAACACGATTAAGATATATGTAGCTAGGACTAGCTCTAGGATCTATTAAAATAGATATGGGCTGGTTATTGATCTTACCTTCCACCTCAATCCTGTGAGACTAATGGTTTGCTTGCCTATTGTCTAAGGCTGCATAAATTCTTGGCATGATCCTGCTCATGTCTTCCATTATATCAACCTCTTGGATGTTTTGAATAGTCCCCATTTGTTCTCATTTGTGAGGACAATATTTATACATGTGATCTCCTTCACATCCCTAACATTTTATGAGTTGTTGTCTTAGCCTTTTCCCCAAAGACTCTATCATCATGGGATAATTTGTGTTGGTTTTCTTTGAGAACCATTTCTGAAAAATGATGGCTTATACCATTTCTTTCTTTGCTCCATCTTGCCTTTATTCTTATCATCCCAAGCATTTTGGAAAGATGACCTTCCTTTTTTTTGCTCATACAATATTTAGCTTTCTTTATGGCTTATTCCAATGTCTTGGGCTCATCAAAATGAATTTTAACTTTGTATAAGGATGACAATCCACTCAAAAATATTTGGATTTTAAGCTTTTCATCCTTGATGAAGCCAACATACCTCAACAATTTTAGAAACTTCCTCTCATATTCATCCATTGTCATGCTTCCAAGCTTGAGTTCAAAGAAATCTTGCATATTCTTATCATAATAATTCTCTCATAATTATTTACTCTAGAAATATTTTTTGAATCGCCTCCATGAGATCCTCTTCGCATCGATGTGTTTAACCTGCTTGAGCTGATCCCACCACATTGAAGCTTTCCCTTGAAAATGATATATTGCAATTATGGACTCTAAATTTGATGAATAATTGTGCAATTGGAAATATTTCCTCATTCCTAGCAACCAAGCCTCAACATCTTCACCTTTGTTATGATCACTATCAAGTGTAGGAGTTTTAATATTCCTAATCTCCCCTTGTAGATCATATACCTCATACCTCCTTCTCTGATGTCCGAAAAGAGACAAACTTGGGCTACTTTCATATTCTAAAACTACATGTTCCCTTCTAGATGAATGCCTTGGTAAATGGTGTTGATGTCTACTAGCACTTCTAGAGTTCCTATAACCTCTAACATGCTCCTTCTTGGCATGAGATAAGGAATGTGAGGTTTAACTAAAAAAATATAATTAAATGAACTGATAGTTACCTTCTAACAATTCATAATGAAAAAACATATTTAAGGATGGTGATATTGATGTTGCAATAAGGATCATGTTTTTGTAGCATAGCTTTGAATTTTAGCTAGGATTTACGGTTTGATCCTAGGTTTCTCAAAATCAATTTGTGGGTGGGGCACAATGAAATTTTAGCTCATGCAAGTGGCTCACTTATACATGAATGCTTCTCAAGGGTTGAAAGAGGAACTCTACTTACAACTTATGCAATGGATACCTAAATTCTAACCAAGAAAAAAATGAATGCATATGGATATCACTGTAGACTAAATCAAAGATTACAACTAACCAACTTATTTAAAACAAAATTCACTAGTTGAAAAAGAGGGTTTTGGAATCAAGTACATGGTTAGTGAGGGTAATGGATAAGTGATTATTTATAGGTTGTAACATTCTTGAGTTTGTTTGAAGTTTCAAGCATTACAAGGTGAGACCAATAATTTCCTCAATGCATAGACTATTCAAACAAATAAACTTGACATTCGAATTCAAAAATTTTAAATCAAAAGACAAAAGGGAAACTTGCATTTATTTGTAGGCTTGAAAGGTGGTGGTTTGAGCTATGGTACTATCAAATTGAGCCGAGCCAGGACATGCTATAAAAGTGTGTTAGTGTGTAAGTGGCATGTACATCTTAAGAATTCAATTTGAACTTTTAAAATTCCAATTGTGTGAAGAGTTTGAAAGTGAAAGGGGGATAACTTGAGAATCATGTTCAGTTGGAAAAATTAGGACCCTATCTTACTATTTGATGAGGGAAGGAAATATTTGTCCATCGGGCTATATAATAGAATTGGAGCAAGGGTTCATGTGGAGTAGGCCCGATTTTTTGAAAATATGGCCAATCACAATCAAACTTAAAAAAAAACTGAAAGCAAGGCTTTACATTTGGGGGAAAGAATTTGAAGGTTGTGAGGAGGCTTCCAAGAAAATCCAAGTGATTTGGTGGGAAGGGAGGTAAACTTTAAAATTAGGTCTGAATGAAAAAATGGGACCTCTTCTTAGTTTCTTTCGATAAGGGAAAACTCAATTTTGGAAAACTTGACCAATATGTGAATCAGACCAAAGTTAAGTAACTTTGGTGAATGGTGGGCTTGATTCAAAGGTTTTGGATTGATTAAGAATATGGCCTTCAAAGGTTCATCCTAAAGCTTCAAAAATAATATGAAACAAAATCCAAAATCATTATACATAATTAAAATTCTTTATAGTTTGAATGATGATAGGAGGGCTTGATTTCGAAATTGAGGTCAATCTCCAAAACGGAACAAGGCTTAGAAAGTGAAGGTGAAAATCGAGCCTAATTTGGAAAATAAGTCTAGGGAAGGTAATTGCAAGGATAAGAGGACCTCAAATTCAAAAATAAACAATTGTTCGAATGAAATAATAGAAGGGACCTAATTTGAGAATCATGCATGATTTTGAAATCAGGTAAAGATAATGCGAACAAAATGAAAAGGGGGCTTGATTTGACAATATGGCCCAATTTTGGAATCGAGGGGTAAAGTTAGAAAAAAAAATGAAGGGAAGAGAATTCAAAGAGTTCAAATGAAATAAATTTCATTCAAAACAAAATGGGATCGAACTAAAGAAGAAAATGAGGGAGGGGGATTGATTTGGGAAATCAGATAAAATTTTGAAAAGTAAGCCATTTCAACAAGAATTGAAAGAAACCCGACTACGAAGTAACGAGGGGATAAGATCCACATAAATCTGGAAAAGGAGAAAATTAAGATGGGGGCTTGAAGTTTTTCTTAAAACTTGGAGGACAATTGAGGCCTCATCAAATGGTGACACGCTAGGTGAGACTGGAATTTCTTCTAATTTTTGTTGTGTTATAATCCAGACGTGCAATGAGTCTTTTCTTGTCTACTTGAGGTTTCTGAGCATTATATATGCAACAAGTCCTTATGAACCTTTCCTTTCACTAGAGTTAATGATCATACTTGCACACCAAGTTAGAATTTTTTTTCTATTGTACTGAAGAGAAAAGTATATTGAGGTTCATTTCCATAGAGCATAAATTAATAATCCAAGTCAAAGTCTCGGTCATTGAGCATGACAAACTTGGGAGTAAAATGATTTTCATCAGGTGTTGATATGTTATGCCTCAAGTGTTGATCCACTATCCACAAACGTACATAGCCCTGGTGGAGTCACCACGACATCACATACATAGCTTTGTTGCCAGCAAGAGTCCATAGCCCCAACATAGTTATTTGCATGTCCTCTTTATAAAATGAACTTGCTTTCCCATTCCTTTTTTTAAAATACACTTTAGCAAACCATGGATTGGGGAAGCAGTGGTCTTTACACATTTATGATATGACTACTTAGATTTTAGAATTTTTGTAAATGATTTGTTGCACCTAGCTATTAACGTAACTCCCTTTTTATTTTATGGCTCATAGACTTTCTACTTTTCACCTTTCTCATGATCATCTCTTTTAATATGTCTAAGTGGGTCCTACAACACATTGAATTCATGCACCAAACTGGGGTGCAAGATGACATGAATTTTCATTCAATATGTTCATGGTTTGACCATTGACACTACATCCCATGGTACCATTGATATTCAATTGGATCCTCTTTTCTCTATGCTCATAATCAAGCATTAACACATAATTCTTCAAGCCTATACTATGTGTATCAATTCCTAAACATGCCAATCATTTGTAGAATTTGCTCATTGCTAACAAAGCTTTATTGTCTATGATTTGTTCATGCATCTTGTGAAAAAACAATTTAGAGAGCGATTATTACAACTTAGAGATCTTAATTTATTACTATGGGTTTTGATTTGGAAGGAACCTGGTGTTGAGTGAAGAATCAATCTACTAATGTTCCCAACCAAATAACCCTTATAAAAAGACTATAGAAAGGAATGTAATTCTTCACAAATTGCATATGTTAAATCATAATGATCCATCAAATCTCATTGAAGCATGAGTTAGGCTTCATGTGTTAACAGATTTAGAGACAAAAAATAAAAGATGCACATTTCAAAATACTTACAACTAATTTATCTAGTGAAAAGAAATCGAGAAATAATTACACTAACCAAAAGAAGAAATTTAAAGTGAATGAAAAACTAACTTGTACAAGCTAGTGGCCTTAAAGACCAGTTAGTCAGAACCAATTTCAAGCTGAAAGCAAAAAATCCTTTATGGAAGAAAGCATGAAGGAAATAAGGCAAAGAAAGAGCTAAAGACTTTACTCCTACCCTAACCTACATTAGTGATTTCAACATTATGTGAAATCATAAATCCAGTGTAGCCATCTAAAGATGGTGATATGTATTAAGATATCATGGTAGAGAATAAGTATGTGAGGCTAACATGTTGAATGACGTATGATTAAAAGAATTATGGCAATCAATATCTTGTTAATAGTGAGCATTGTCGGTTATTAACATGATGTGAAAGCTTTGAAGACCATAATGATTCCATCTAAAGTTTCACAAAGTCATAAAAGTGATTATTGTAATGTTCATAACCATAGATGCAATTTAATGAAAAATGACCTACCTCATCCACTGCATTATTTTTCATGACGATGGTTTCAAAATGGAAAAATGCTTCCCCCATAAGCTCTCCTTTATTTTAGTTGTGCATGGCACTTATGGAGACCCAATTCTCTTATTGAATTGGATTCCTCATACAGGAACACATAATGTGTATCTATTAGAATCAATTTATTTTGTTGCTCTTGTGTCTCAGAGTGTATATTATGTACGAGTGGGACATCGTAAGGCTTCATTATTTTGGAAAGGGAAGCTTGTTAACAATATATTGTTATAATTATTTTTAATCATATGTGTTTTGACTTCCTTCTCCCTTTTCGTATTAGATAATTGTTGGCATTTACGAATTTTAATATATTATTGTCGTGCAATATTTTCCCATTGAATCTATTATAGCACAAGCTTATATTTTTGACAAATATTTTCAACTCGTTTTTTAACTTCTTCCAATCCGAGAGACTTGATTTCATTATGTGTTGTGTTTGTGTAATCATGACAAGGTAGAAACGATAAGGACTGATTGTACAAATTTTCCCGCAATTTATTGTCTTCAAAATAATATTGCAATAGGTATTGAAAATCTATGAAATTGAAAGATTTATTAGTTTCTTGGAAAAGAGCACTTATGAATTCTCTTCGATTCTCCTCCTCCACTTCCATCAATGGATTGTTGTTGGGATTAGGTTTATTGTCCACCATTTTGAAATAAATTGAGGCTCGAGTATATAACTTCGAGCACAATTCATAAACAATAAAAAGGAGATTGTTAAAAGTTTGCAATAAATCATCTTGATGTAGCAATTCATGTGAATTTGAATTATCATCCTTTTTCTAGAACTACATAATCGAAATGAAGTGTTAGGACCAGACGTACACATCATGTACACCAATGTGAGCATGGAGAACAACTCCAATATATATAAGAGATACGAGTTACATAATATCTCCTTAAAGAATAGGAGAACCTCGTCCAAATACCCAAATACATTCTTAAATCCAAATCAAATGTCTCCAATAATGACTACATTATCTCTATATATACCTATTCACACATTGCACATGTGGCCCGTTTATTATTAGGTCGACCACTATTAAATTACATTTACATGTTACATGTACATTTAACCCTATATATGCCCTCCCTTAGGGTGATATTGTATGCATTTAACCACATATATGCCCCCATTGGGATCATACATAGTACCCTCCAAAAGCTTTGTCCTCAAATATTTAAAGGCTTTGCATGTGATGAAACTAAGTAATATGATTTTCTTATTTTCCTGCATTCTTCTTTCCATTGATGATGATCCATCCACCCAAACTCAATTCTTTTCGGTCTCAATTTGCATAATTATCTTTCCCTTGATTCCATGTATTGTTGTTGAAGCTTCTCTAATTTGTAATAGATGTGGGTCTCTAACAATATCCTATTGAATGATGGTTTTATGATGCCCCGTCCCATGAATATTGATGAGTATTACATATTCTTCCTTGATAATGTTGATATCGATCTTCTTGTCTTCCTTGAAATCTTTTTTGGTAATATGGGTGTCGATATAGTTTCACATTTGATGATTTTCCTTCACTATGCATGCCCAATTCATCTATATTATTTTAAGAGATAATGGCATCCTCTATCCTCTTTGCTTGGTCTTTGATTACTCTAGCCTTGGATATAATACCATCATATTTGGCATGTACATCATCTAGATGGAGTTCAACTTCTTCAAGTATATTCTGGTAACCATCTTGAATCTTGTCTTCTTTATCCTTTTGAAGCTACATTGTGACCCCATCTATCAAATTTTGACGTCCTTCTTCAATTCTAGATTTTTTTTTTTTTACCTCATCGGTATTTAGAGATTCCTCAACTTTCGTGCAAATTTCCTCTTCAAGTATTTTGATAGTATCCTCTTCAATTTTGGTGGTAATATCTTCATCCCTATTTTTTTATTGAGACTCTTGTAACTACCTTTTCACATTTTTAACATCATTAAGAAGTTCTTGATTATGCTTACGTAACCTTTTGATTTCTTCTTCTTTCTTTTTCAATTCTTCCTTTGAATCATCAGTTTCCCACTTTGCTTTGCTACTCTTTTCTTGCTTTAAGTTCTTAACCTCCTTAACAAATGATTCATTAAGGGATTGCATCTTGGCAAACTCATCATTTTTATTTATAATATATTTTTTAGTTCTTCCTTATCCATTTGCAATTTGGAAACTTTTTCTTTATCTTCAATTAACTCATCTTGAATTTTATGCATCACTTCCATTTTTGTATCATTGATCCATTTATTTGAGAATAGTTTTTCAAATGCTTCCCGTGTGATGTTCTATCTAGTATCATTATCAACACTCATCCACCACTCCCAAGCTTCACCCAAAAAAAATGTCTTTCCCTTGAAGGAGTCATACCATATTCCTTTACTATCCTCAACCATTCCATAAGATTGATGATCCTGATTGTATAGAGAATGAAATCAAAGAGCATAGTAATAAAGTGAAAACCCAACTTCTATTAATGAATAAAATAGTGGTATATTATAGTACATAAACTGGCTAGAATGGTGGTAGCTTATCTCTTAAGAGAGAGATGGCAGCTATGCTCATTCACAAAAAGCTAATACAAGAGGTTGAAAGGATGTCCTTTTAAAATAAAGCAAGAACCCTAAAGGTCCAAAACCATAAACCTAGGACGCAAAGTGCCAAAAGGTGTTTCGAAATACAAAAACGTATTTTTGGGTGTTAGTTTCTACATCAACTTTCCGGGAACTTAACTTTCACATACAATCTCCATTTGGAGTGCATAGTAGCTCATTAGAAAGCTCTAATTGAGGAAAAAAATAAAATGGTATGGGATGGCTTTGTTGAAGGTAAATCTAGCTGAAATCGCTTGTCTGAAATCTCGTTAAGCTCCTCAAAATGAAGCTAGAAGTTTGGGACCTAGAAAATCATAACAAAACTGCCTACATGGAGAACCATGATGCTTTAGTGGAAGAAGTGGGTGGCCATCGATATCCACTTGGATCATGTTGATATTATGGTATCTGCGGGAGGTATTTATGTCCACGTGTAAACCTGACGAGGATAGAATACTCCGAGAAGCAAGAAGAAACCCTAATGAGTTGGCTAATAACCTGAGAAGACTTGTTGTCTCAAGAAGATAATTTATATTAGGTTATTAGCCTCCAAGAGAAGAAGTCGGCTAGAAATAATAATATATACTGAACAGACAGATACCTAGAATGAGAAGTTGGCCCAGGAAGTTAGCCATAATTAGTATAAATACAGGAGACCAGTTCTCATTCTGGCAGGTAGTCTCAGAATTGCAAAGCAGCAACTTGTGCGCACTGCAGTGCCTAGTTTTGTGCGCAGGTTTGAGGAGAGTTGTCGGTGCAGCTGTTGCAACTAGCAGTTACATTTTGGCTTGGAATATCTCTTGGCTAGGGTTTGGACTATCTGATCAACTCTTGTTGGTGCGCTACCCTTTGTTTGGCTATCTAGCCTAGGGTTTTCTTCCAGAGTGATTCTCTGTCAAGGTTAAGGTGCTCGGAGGGTGGCTTCGGCCTATGGTTGGGTGACAATAGATATATTGTCAATGGTAAAACGAGCACATCCATTATATTCTAATAGGTTATGGGCCCATACCTCCTTCATTCAGTGTAATCGCTAGAAGGAAACATAGCTATGATGATATTAAGCTCATTGAAGAACTGCCGCTAGGGTTTCTAGCAGGAGCAGCCACCACAGCACTGCCGCTAGGGTTACTAGCTGGTGCAGTTGCAGAAACCCTAATCTTCTTATTGTTGAGGCACCTTAAGTGAAGGGATTGACCTAATCTCTGGATATATCAGTGCGCCTTAGCCTAGTGCATCTCCTGGTACTCTTAGCAAGCCAAGACGTCAAGTTTGATTTTTTGGTCAAAACTAGGGTTTGACCAAGTCAAAGAAGCCATGACTTATTCTATGAAGTCAAAGAACAAGTTAGATGGAGCGTCTAACTTCAGAATGTGGAAGACAAGGATTGAACTCATCCTTTCCAAGAATAAAGTGTTGGATATCATGAAAGGAAAGATCGTGGAACCAGAGTTTGAACAAGGAAAAGAGAAAGAACCGAAGAACGTTGCAGTTATGGAGAAGTTCAAAGACGATGACATCAATGCCATGAGTATCATAGTGGACTCTATAAAATACCACTTGATACCCTACATCTCCCATCTTGACTCATCAAAGAATATGTACGATGCCTAAAAAACCTCTTCTCAGTCAGAAACATTGGACAAATAATGAGTCTGAAGAATGAGCTCCGTGACATGAAGATGAACGATGATGACAACATAACATCATACTTTGTGAGAATATCTCAGTTAAGAGATCAACTAAAAGCTATTGAAGAAATCGTTTCAGAGAAGGAATTGGTAAACATAGTACTCAATGGTCTTCCCAAGACGTGGGATGCATTTTCCGCAAGCATGAACACAAGGAAGGAGTATCCGACATTTGAAGAACTTTGGATTTGATGTGCTCAAGAAGAATCAAGGATCAGTGCAAAAGAGAAACCCCAAAAAAAGTACGATGATCAAGACTTCACAACAAGATTAAAGAATTTCAGGAACAAAAGGAAGTTTGGTTCAAGGAGGAAGCCAAATCAAGAGAAAGACATTTCAAAAGTACAATGCTTCAATTGTCAAAAGTATGGCCACTACAAGAATCATTGTCCTAAGTTAAAGAAACACGAAGCATCAGTTTCTGAAGAAAATGAACCTACAAAGAAGACTAAGCAGGATGAAAGAGACTTCTTCTTCTGAAGGTAACAATACTCTTCTTATTTCTTGTACATATCTCGTTTGTATCGTCTCTCTACATATCTTGTATATCTATCCCTTGAAAGATAATGTATTCCAAGAAGAACTATACCTATGGAAAAACAACAAAATAAGGATTGTTATCATTATACAAGTTGCATCAAACAAATCATGTGTGTTAGAAAAACAGGACCATGGAGCAATAAAATAAAACAAATGCAGAAACAAAACACAGAAGACACACAATACAAGAGAGACACAGATTTACGTGGTTCACCCAGTGTGGGCTACGTCCACCAGAGAAATTGCCAGGTCCT
>ML792041.1:274478-284956 GCA_009831015.1 Picea engelmannii
GTGGTCTAGGGCAGTCTCTCTTCTTGAGGGTTACTCAAGAAGACTGGCCCGCCTCGCCAGACAACGATTTCTCATTGTGGTTAACATGAGGAATGGTCTGTTTTGGAGGTTGATACAGGACAGTCTTTTCCTCTTGTGGTTAATAGAGGAAATGGTCCGAACAATCATTGCTTAGGGTTTATACATTCTCTCCAGGGTGCACTTAGATTAGTGTCGGAGGAATGGCCCAGGGTGGGGAATGGTCTAGGCTCAGCAATCATGGACAAGCATTCCTTAGGTATTATACATTCTCTCCAGGGTGTACTTTGATTAGTGTAGGAAGAATGGCCCAGGGTGGGGAATGGTCCAGGTTCAGAAGATAGGACAGTTATTCTTCCTTACTTGAGAAGAATAGTCCAGATATCTCATTGTTCTACTATGAGGGAAGATATTCTTTCAGATCTCATAGATGTGAGTGAAAGATTATCTGAGATGATTCATTTTATATCATAACATTGTTTCTGTGCAAGTTGATATCAGATGATTGTTATGAAGACTGCATGACAGTAGATGTATACTACTGTGATGGACGTGTTCCATTGTTTGTGACTATACGTTACTGATCAAGTACTTGTGTGCTACTTGGTGTGGTAGTGTACCACTGGATTGTAGTTATGTACTACTATGGATAGACACAGTTGTGTTCTATTTTGTTCTGATTTCCTTGAAGACTATTAGTAGTTTATTGGAAATAATTATCAGCCAGATGAATGATGAACAGAGATTTTCCAGACAGAAAATGGTCCAGAACATTTACTCTTCTAGATTAGAAGAATGGATCTTGTATCACTCTATGGAGTGAGCATCATGTCTAATTACTCAGATAGAGTATGGTTTCGAGAGATGATGCAGCTGATGACACTGATGATGATGATGGTGCTCATGATCTAGTCTATACAACTATGTTGATGCTACCAGGTGAATGGTATGTTTTTGTGCTCAGGACCATTACCTGTAATACCTCCCTAGCTAGGAGGGAGTGTTGATATTATGGTATTTGTGGGAGGTATTTACATCCACGTGTAAACCTGATGAGGATAGAATACTTTGAGAAGCAAGAATAAACCCTAATGAGTTGGCTAATAACCCTAGAATACTTGTCGTCTCAAGAAGATAATTTATATTAGGTTATTAGCCTCCAAGAGAAGAAGTCGGCCAGAAATAATAATATATATTGAACAGATAGATACCCAGAATGAGAAGTCAGCCCAGGTAGTTAGCCATAACTAGTATAAATACAGGAGGCCAGTTCTCATTCTGGAAGGCAGTCTCAGAATTGCAGAGCAGCAACTTGTGCGCACTGCAGTGCCCAGTTTTGTGCACAGGTTTGAGGAGAGCTGTCGGTGCAGCTGCTATAGCTAGTAGTTACGTTTTGGCTTGGAATATCTCTTGGCTAGGGTTTGGACTATCTGATCATCTCTTGTTGGTGTGCTACCCTTTGTTTGGCTATCTAGCCTAGGGTTTGCTTTTGGAGTGATTCTCTATCAAGGTTAAGGTGCTCGGAGGGTGGCTTCAACCTATGTTTGGGTGACAATAGAGATATTGTCAATGGTAAAATGAGCACATCCATTATAGTATAACAGATCATTCCTCCCCTCTTAAGAAGAAATGGTCCCCATTGCATCAAGTTATCATAGTAGATGGAGAAACTTATGTTGAATATGAATCTGGGTGAGCCATTTGCCTTGCTGAAGAAGTTGTCTTACTTGGACAACCCAATAGAGTTTTATGTTTTGCTAGCGAGTGCCCTTCATTTTTGTGTCCATGATCTAATCCATTGCAAGTTGATCAAGGCCGTCAAGATTGATTTCTGTAGGAGCCAACTGCTCATCCACCTCTGAGGTGTCCAACAGAGGTGGGAAATAAGGTCAAAGTAGATCCACATTAAATATTGGGTGTAAGCTAAGGAAAGGAGGAATACTCAATAGAAAGAATTTTCACCCAAAACCTTTATGATGGTGTAAGATCCATATCGAAGAGGTCTAAGCTTTATGTGGGGTCTCGTGAGGTTCTCTTTCTGTAAATGTAAGCAAACCTTGTCACCAACCTAAAACTTGTGTGGAACTCGATGTTGGTCACGTCGTTGCTTGTACTCGGCATTGGGCTTCTGTAATATATCATGAACATGTTGTTGGAGGTGTTGGATCTGTCCAACAAATTTGGAAGCTTTGTTTTCCTCAGCTTGAGCATGAGAGGACTCTTTCGATGAATATGAAATGGGAAGAGCGACATCAATGGGGGGCAATGGATGGAACCCCGAGCATTCTTAAAAGGTGATGTGGCCAATAGAGTTGTGGAGGGTTGTATTATAACTATGTTGAACATATTGAATGCTCTCATCTCATGTATGTGGATGCTTGGAATTGTACATGTGCGGGATATGCAAAATAATCATGTTGACCACTTATATTTCCCCATATGTTCATGGCTGAAAGGTAGTCTATTTGGTCAACTTGGTATCCGTTAGAAACCATAAGCTAGACCAAATGGTACTAAGGAACCTGCCATCCCAATTTGAAATAATGGTCCATGCTAGCCCAAAATGAAACCAAACATGCTCAAGGAATATCCTAGCAGTGGCCTCAGTTGTGATACTCTTTTTACATGGTGCCAAAATGTCCATCTTAGAGAACCGATCGACGACCACAAAGACATAATCGTGAATATTCTTGGTGGAGGGAAAACCTGACATGTAATCCATGGAGATTGACTCCCAAGGCTTATTTGGGATAGGGAGAGGATTGTACATCCCTTGCTTCTTGATATATGGTTTAGCAATGGAAAAATCAATGCATGACCTGATATACTAGCCAACGTCCCATCGAACATTTAGCTAGTAGAAATACTTCTAAAGTATTGCTACTATCTTTTCCACACAGAAGTGCACTGCTACCCGACTGTAATGTGCCTCCCAAATTAGATTTGCATGCTCACTTGAAGGAACACAAAGTTGGCCTATATAGCACAAGAGTTCAGCCTAGAGGTGGAAGTCTATGACTTGTTTCCTTGCACTTAGTGTCAGTACGTAGCAATGAAGTTAGAGTCATTGTTGTATAATTAGGGCCATCTAGAGGTCTCATGCCCATAGGAGTTAAGAACCATGGTTAGTGCCACAAATGGGAGCCTACTGAGGCAGTCTACAACACAATTCATGCTATCCTTCTTGTACTTAATGTTCAAGTGGAATTGTTGCAGGTATGTGGACCAATTTGGATGGTGGTTATTATGCAACTTCCCTTTTTTTTGCATGAATTACATAGGCTTGTGATAAGTGTGGATGATTGTTTCCTTTCCTGGAATATATTTCTTCCATCGTCGACATGATTACACTATGGAGTACATATCCTTGTCATATGCGAGATATCTACAGACAAAATTAGATAGTGTCTCACTATGATAGGCCATTGGATGTCCATATTGAGTGAGGACTCCACCAATAGCATAGTTAGAGGCATTTCTCCCAATATCGAATGGATATTACAGGTCTGGCAATGTCAGGATTGGTCCAGAGTAGAGGTGGTGTTTAGATCTTGGAATGCTTTATGTTGTGATTCAGACCAGGAAAACTTGGCTTTAGTTTCACCTTTGGTCACTTGACTTAGGGGCCAAGCAATATGAGAGTACCCTAACACAGACCTAAGGTAGAATTTGGCAAGGCCCAAGAAGCTGTGGATCTCTGTCAAAGTTGTTGAGGCTAGGAAATTGTGAATGACTTGGATCTTGTTGGGTCCACATGCACCCCATGTTCATCCATGATGTATCTCAAGTATTGTATTCTCTACATGCCAAATGAGTATTTCTACAGATTGGCGTATAACTTATGTTTCCACAAGGTGCTCAGGATCTGTTGAATGTGATACAAATGTTATGCCCAGGTTTGACTAAAGATGAGGATGTCATCCAAATATATGATGACAAAATAGTTTGTGAATAGTTGTAGGATATCATCCATCATTCTCATGAATATCATTGGAGCATTAATCAAGACAAAAGGCATGACCAACCACTCAAAAAGGCCTTCTTTAATCTTAGCCAACAATAACCTCTTCGAGCAACATTCAACAATGTTGTACCAAGGGCTTTTATGGAACTCACACCATTTTCCAGTGTCCTTCTTCGAATTATCATTACCCTTCTTTTCCTATGGATTTGATTGGTTTCTCTCATGGTTAGGTATCCCTTCTCTATCCTGTGTTTTGTGAGCTAAGTCCACCTTTACCATACTTCTATTGTGGTAGATTTGCAGACCGTAACTTCCACTTATTGAACTACTTAAATTTCTGCTTGATTTTGACAATATATCGATAAGTGGCTCCCAGTGAGGAGATGTCCAAGAAATCCATCTCTTCTTGGATGTACCTGTGTAGGCCACTACTATATTTCAAAACTAGGTGTTGCTTAGAGTCTTTGATACCCAACTTTAAGTGTAAGGTATGGAAGATGTTGGTGTACTACGACACCATCTAGTCTCTCTCCTGATGTAGAGTTGTCCATCTCATGTACTGATCATCATAGTTTCCAACAAGGTAGAATTCCTCCTTGAAGTCATTAACAAAGGCAGCCCAAGTGGGTCATATTCTTAATTACATACTACTCTTTGTTATATCTCTCCTAGTAACCTTCCCACCAATCTTTGACATGGGGAAGGGATTTAAGGAGTGTGAAGGTGATCTTTTCAATGTTGGAATTTTTTTAAACAAAGTAATAACCCTATAAAATATTGAACCATTTCTCCAAAGCATATGCATCTATCTAGCCTTCAAATAAAGGGATATCAAAGTTAACATGTACCTTTAAGTGTGTCACACCTCCAAATTGACCACTTGTTGAAGGTGCCTCGTTTGTTGTCGATGATCATTGAAGGATCTAGGTGAAATTTTCCATCATCTCATTCCTCTGTCACAAGAGGGCTTCCTCGAGCAACATCTTGATAGGATCTCCTACTCCATAATCTCTCATTTCCCCTGTCATGGGAGGTCGTTTGGGCTGGCGAGAGCGATTGCCTTCTAGTGAAACTAGATCGAGACCCAAGTCTCTATACTTTGACCTTGTCGAGGACATGCACAAAGAAAAAAATAAAGAGAAAACTGCTCTGATACCATTGATCTAAATTTTATAGAGAATGAAATGAAACACACAAAAAATATACCAAAGCGCACAGTAATATAGTGAAAATCCAACTTCTATCAATGAATAAAATAGCAAAATATTATAGAACACAAACAGGCTAGAATGGTGGTAGCTTATCTCTGAAGAGAGAGAGATGGTGGCTATGCTCATTCACAAAAATCTAATACAAGAGGTCTAAAGGATGGCCTTTTAACATGAATCAAGAACCCTAAAGGTCAAAAACCCTAAACCTAGGAGGTGAAGGGCCAAAAGGTGTTTTAAAATACAAAAATGTACTTTTGGGTGTTAGTTTCTACATCAACTTTTCGGGAACATAACTTTCACATACAATATTCATTTAGTGTGCATAGTAGCTCGTTGGAAAACTGGGGACAAAAATAAAATAGTATGGCTTGGCTTTTCCAAAGGCAAATCCATACATACATCACTAATCTAAAAATATCGCATGGACCTAAAAGTTTAGGACCTAAAAAATACCAAAAAATCATAACAAAATTGTCCATATGGAGAACCATGTTGATTTAGTGGAAGAGGTGGGTGGCCACTAATATCCACTTGGATCAATTGATTTCATATTTATCTTCATCTCCTAGGAATTCAAGTATTGTCATTGATTCTTAATTGAGTTCTAAGCCAAACCCTCAAGTTACAACCTCAATATATTATCAAAAATTATCTCCAATAGTTATGATCCTTTTTATAGTGTATTCTTCTGTGTTTTCTCTTTCCAATGGCTTTTGAATCACCTTAATCAGACATCCCAAATAAAATCTATGATAGTTTTAAGTTAACATTTCTTTTAAAACCCAGATTTTGAGATTGTCTTTATGGATGACCTTTTTCTTGATGTATCTATGCAATTTCGACCCTTCTAAGTCTTAAATTTCTGATTGTAGTACTTTTATATGTCTTATGTGCAATGCCATAGATATGACCAAAACTTGATGTGCCAAGTGAAAGTTATGGTAACTTTCCCAAATTCGTTGATGTTTTACCTTTTCTAGATAACAAACTTGTACATAATGCCACACATCCAAATTGTATGATATGATTCTAAAATTTTGATTTGTAATAACATGGACTATTATATTTCTGATTCAACTAGTTTCACTAAATTTGGATCTTTACTGAAGTATATAAGACTTTTTTAACCCATAACACATGTTTGAGACAAGTTTAGGGTTAGTCATAAAACCCTACTTTCTAGAACTTGTATCTTTGTAATTATGGCATATTAGAATCCAAAATTTCTACCACTAGTACTTCAATATGTTTCCTTAGACTCCTGAAAATTTTATAGTCTGAAAAGTTATCAAAAAAAGTTATAGCAAAAGTTCCAAAATGACTCGTTTGAGATTGATTTTAGGGCTAGTAAAAAGCCCTAACTTCCACATGGTATATCTCTGAAAGAAAAATGATCTAGCACTTGAAATTTTTATGAAGTGTACTTCACTCTATCTTCTCAATATTCTAAAATTTTCATATTCTAAAACATGTGCTAAAAAATGTTATAGCGAAAATTCCAAGATGATTCACTTGAAGTAGCGAAACCCTAGGATCGATGCTCTTAAACCAAATGTTAGGAACAAAATGAATAAGATATCATAAGAAACCAGAAGTACACAACATGTACACCAATGTGAGCATGAACAATAACTCCAAGATATATAAGAGAGATGAGTTACACAATGACTCCTTAAAGAATAGGAGAACCTCCTCCAAATACCGAAATACACTCATACATACAAATCACATGTCGTCAATAATGAATACAAGATCTCTATATATACCCATTCACACATTGCACATGTGGCCCCTTTATTATTAGGTCATCCACTATTAAATTATATTTACACATTACATGTACATTTAACCATATATATCCCCCCCCTGGGGTCATATCATATACATTTAACCCCATATATGCCCAACCAAGACTTCATTAAAATGGCATTGCAATGCCTTCTATGCAATGCATGGTCATACCCATGTGGGGTCATACCATGAGGACAACCAAGACTTGACATGAGGCATTCACCATACACAAGATTATTTGGCAAATGAGAGTTATGGTAAGATTCATTAATTAGATCTACAACATGTCCTCCTTTTGACTTTAAACTAGTTAGTGATTAGCCCAAACAATTTAACATTTTCTTTTTCATTACCTTTTGTTGGTCAATCTTACCTTGTGAAATCACATACATATAACCATTGCTTTCAACCCAATTCTTAAATTCAATAGGTTTCTACTCAAATGTTTTACCTCTAATGTCCTATGTGTCAATGCAATAAAAAAAAAGGGAATAGATTCAAAGGATGTTGATTTGAATCTCTTACGAGGATTTGAGGCTCCTCACAGGCTTCGTTAAAGTTAGCGATTCCTTTTTGTAAAATGAACATAGCCATTGTTATAGGAAGAACACACACATCCCATTCACACATAAATGTAGGCAAATGTTTGTGATTTTCATGAAGATGATAGTAGGCTTGATAGAACTTTGTGTTGAATTCTCGGATGGTTCTCCTACCTTCATGGTCATTTCATTGAGTTCTTGGTGCATTTCACACAAACAATAATTTTCACCATAAGCATTTTCAAATATATATTTTAAATTAGACCATTTTGTAATTATGCTAAAGGGTAAGACATCATACCATCTTGAAGATTTACCTTTGAGAGTGAAAGGAAATAGTTTGCACACCACGTTCTCATGAACAATATTAAGCAGACATAAAGTACATTCATATTTCCTAATATGTTCAAACATTGTTGTATTCCCTTCACTGATGAATTTCAACAATAATTAGTCAGCCTTTCATGGAAGGTCACAAAATAAACTCAATGGTTCAATGTAGTGTTGGCCTCCCATAAAGGGATCTGATACAGAGCCATAAAATATAAATAAATAAACAATTGCGACTCTTTCCATCGACCCTCCTTATAGTGCAAAATTTGTTGATTTGAATGAATTGCCCTATGTAATTAGTAGGGATTATCCCCATTGAAAAGTCCCAATTAGACATTACACTATTTGGAATAGGGAATATGTTTGGCTTATGGTTGGGCAACCTTTAAATGGTCTTGAGAGGTTTTACCGATTGCAGCGCAGTCCATTTTTTAGGTTTATCTGGGATGTAATAAATGAGATGCATTTAATCTATTATGTAAAATGTAGAATGTTTCCTAGACTAAACTAACAAAACCAAGGAGGTAAACATAACACCAAATATATTACTGCATTATATCTTTAGCAAAAAGTTACTAAGAAAATAAAATCAGAAATTTAAATAACCAGTTGTATAATAGAGAAGTCTGAATATGATCAACTGACTATAGTATTATGCTTATGGTTATAGACAAATAAACAAAACAATACAAATTTCTCATAAATGAGAAAATTCTACACCATAAAATCAAATGCTTCTACCATTACAAAACTCGGTAAACTAGCAGAAAAAGTTCTTAACACCATAAGTTCTAGGACTGAAGTTTATCCCCAAATATATTGGCCAATAATAGCTTCTTATTCATTAATTTTCTATAGTAGTTTACAAAATTGTTGAATTAAAAATCCCCTATAGAATTAAATTCATTTTATCTATAAAAAGGGGGGTGTGAATCCATCATCTTGATACATATTGATGATTGTTCATTTCCTCTTCTTGTTTGTTGTGTTCCTCGGTTTAATTTTCATTTTCCTCTAATTGAGGATTCAACCCTTCTTGTCTATTCAGATCCTCTTCTTGGCTATTTGAATATCTTGCTTTAAAATATTTCCCCACTTGACTTAAGGAAGCTTCTTCTCTTTATTTTCTCCATATCCTTATGTGAGCATTCCACACCTTAGAAGTTTGATTTAATGCATCTCCTAAGGAAAATTATGTTGTTTGAAAGGGGATTTATAAGATGCAATGCTCTACCTCATTATTTTTTCAAATTTCTCCATCTTAGGAATCAAAGTTTGGATAAATGTTATGTCTTTGGTAGGAACCTCAATAAAATTTTCGATGGTTGCTTCATTTATTTTAGATAGAGAGATAATGTGTTTTTTGCTTGAGTTGATGTAACCTTCCAAATCCTTAGATACCTACACCTGTGGAAGGAAATTGACTTTTGGCCTAAAATATGGTAGATGGCAATTATTTTCCATATGCTCTATAACTTGCCACAATAGAGAAAAATATGTTACGTCGTGTGTAACTCCCTTGAGAGCATTATGAACTACATATTTCTAGTATCTTAGGCCAAAATCCATCTCTTCAAATGCTTTAGGGTTGAAAATAAGAATTTCTTCTAAGGGATCCCCAAGGGTTAGCTCAAGTGGTTCTGAGCTAGATGTGATGTTGTCCCTAGTTGAGGAGGTCATGGGTTCGAATCTCTTGTTCCCCCTTGGGGTTAGGCCAGTAAACAGGCCAGTGGTTTACCTTGTTTACCATCCATGAAATGTGGGGAATTACTTGGAGGGTTTACCGCAATTTCTTCCATCGAAAAAAATAGTTTCTTCTAAGGAAGGATCACTATCCCCTCACTTTATCAAATTGTAACTAAGATTGTTGATAAGCAAGTTCTCGTGCTTGAATATGAGACATGCCATCAACAATATCAAGACCATGGACCTACACTTGTGGTGCTTTGTCATAGAACTCTCTTTATAGACTGTACAGTTCATTTTTCACTTTGAAAGCATATTCAATAAAATTTGAAGTGTGATACTTGTTGGATTTGTAATAATTGACTTTATTTTCCAACAAGTTGATGTTGCTTTCATATTCTTTCATCTTTTTCTTCACATCCACAACTTTATGAACATTGAATTCGGAAATGGATAAACATGAAGAAGTAAAGGAAGACAAACTTGATTGATATAGATTGGATGATCATATAATTTTCCATCTATCTTGGTACTTTATGGGTGGAAGAATTTGAGGGATTTGGCTTGCGAGGCCCATTTTAGTGGTAGGTCCCAATTTGGAGAGATTTGTAACCCTCCAAAGCCATTTTGAAGCATCAAATAACATTTTTTGGGGTCAACACCTTGCAATCATAGCTACCAACCCCTTGGCGTTGTTCTACACATTGAGACCTCTCCAATTATGTGAAAATCACCTCAATTAGAGCTTGTATGCAAAAATTATGCCTCCCGCAAGTTGACCTACCTTGTTGACCACCATGGTATCGAGTGGATGCCACATCAGCCCCTATTATTCACTTGTGTGGGGCTAACCACATGTGGAATTTCAATAATATTCTATAAGGTCCAAAACCTAACACAAATTGAGGGTTGAGACATGAAAAAACCATAACC
>ML792041.1:304214-344243 GCA_009831015.1 Picea engelmannii
AATGAATAAAGTGGAAAATAATAATGTGAAACCCAAATGTATTTATGAAAATGGTATGATGAAGGTTTAATGGGGCGATGAAATGTAAGGAATAGTGAAGGGAAAGGTGGATGAAAATACGACATTTCTGAGTCCCAACACTTACGATAAAGAAATGTACTCCATTGTGAAAGCCTGCCACCAATGGAGACATTACATTCTCGGGAATGAGACAGTCATCCACACAGAGCATAAACCACTGTAGTTCATGAAGACATGGGGAAAATTGTAGAATGACCTCCATCTAAAGTGGTCCACATACTTGCAGTAGTTCCACCTCAACATCAACTATAAAACAAGTAGTACCAACTGAGTCATTGATTACCTCAGCCGAGCTCCAGTCGCGACACTCACCACAGTGCTAGACTCTTGCGGCCACGAGACCTCTAGATGGCCCAACCTCTATGAGACATACCTTGACTTCACCACCACATACCAATTGTTGGGCACAAACTCAGTTGTCGCTAATTTCCATCTTCAGGACAGGCTATTGTGTCAACTAATCCATCTCTCTATTCCATCAAGTGAGTGAGCAAAGTTGATTTGGGAAGCCCACTACAATCGAATGGCAGGACACTTCGACGTTGAAAAGACAATGGAAGTGTTGCAGAAGCATTTCTACTGGTTGAAACTTCGACAGCATGTGAGCAAGTATATCAGGTCTTGCACTACATGCGTTATTTCCAAACCGACCACTAAGAAACAAGGTATGTAAACCACCCTGCCTACTCCTGAAAGCCAATGGGAATCCATCTCAATGGACTACATGTCGGGCCTTCCATCAACCAGGAGGGGAAGCGACTATGTCTTTGTGGTTGTTGATCATTTTTCCAAGATGGTGATCCTGACCGCCTGTAAGAAGAGCATCACAGCATAGGTCATTGCCAAGCTCTTCTTTGAATGAGTCTGGGTACATTTTGGAGTCCCATAAACCATTGTCTCAGATCGGTACAGTTGGTTCCTCAACACATTCTGGTCGAGCCTTCGGTCACTGCTGGACACGAAGAACACCAAGTCCACTGCCTTCCACCCCCAGACAGATGACCAAACTAAGGTCATCAATTGGATGATAGTGCATATCCTGCACATGTACAATGCCAAGCATCCCCGCACATGGGATGAGAGTCTTCCTTATGTTCAACATAGCTACAACAGAGCCCTACACAACTCAATTAGCCACAACCCCTTTCAGGTCGGGTTGGGATTCCAACCACTGGGTCCCATGGATGTTTCACTAACTCTTGTGGCCACCCTGACCATTCATCACTTGCTCCAACTGAAGCATACAAAGGCTCCTAGTTCATTGAGTGGATCCAACACATCTTCCAATAGGTTCAAGATATTTTACAGAAGTCAAATACCAAGTACAAGCAGCGCCATGATCAACATCAGGTGCCACATAAGTTTTAGGTGGGAGACAAAGTGTGGTTACACTTGCAGAAAGAACGGCTTATAGGGCCCCATCAAAAGCTTCTCCCACTTCATTATAGACCTTACACGATCACTAAGGTTGTGGTTGCAATGCTTTTGAGCTGAACATTCCTCCTTTCCTTGGCCTGCACCCAGTATTCAACGTGAATCTCCTTCTGACATACTTCCCACCATTGTTGGACACCTCATAGATAGTAGAACAGTTGACACCAATAGAGCTCAACTCGGACTGCATGCAATAGGCATCTTGTGATCATATTATGGACACACATGTCAAGGCACTCGCCAATTTCTAGGGATAACTAAGGAGATGAAGTCTCGAGGCCCTCAAGTTGCAGGCATGGAGTACCAAGAGACAAATGATTGACAATTTCCACATGCACAAAAAAAGACCTGCTTCACCACCACACATCCTAGATTTGTGACGATGGCATCAACCGCATCAACTTACTTCCGGAAGACAATTGGTCTTGCACCATGAGGTACAAGTCAAGTATTGTGGTAAGTGTCACTTTCATATTTCAGGAATTTGAGTCTGATGCATTTGAAGCTACTTTTGATTATAGAACATTTACTTGGAAGTTATGCTATTTGCTTTGTTTGACCTTGGTGGTTGGCACTACGCCCTAGTAAGTGGTCACCCTTAGGGATTGGTTTGCTACTAGGAGGTCTCCTTGACAAGTCATCATGCCACTCCTGATCATACTTATCATTTTCCATCACTTCATCCATTGTTCGTCTCTTTATCTTTTGGAATTTACAAGTGTATTGACCCAAGAAGGGATTGTACCTTATTTCATGGGAAGAATGGGTCGAAGGCCCATATCCTTGTAGCTGGAAAACTATAAAAACACAATCATAAACCTTCTAGATGCTCACCCAGGGATCAATAGGAAAATGACATGTCTCTCATAACAAACCGATGGGACCCATGAAAAACAACAATATAAAAATGCCAACCAAGGTAGAGTGTGTGTGGGCAATGCTTTATCATGATTAGGTAGAAGCCCCACACATTATCTTCAACTTGGGGAAGCATAATGTGACCAGGGTAGAATCAAGGTGGGCAATGTTTTTCATGCTTAGGTAGAAGCCCCACCTTGGCTTCAACCTCGAAACATCTTTAAAAAAATGCAATAAATGGGATTGGAAAAAGGATGCATTGAAAATAAAGGTGCTACACACCCTCTACTAAGGCACCCAAAAGTGAGACAATACAAACCCTTGTATGTCATGAACCCCATGCCAAAAATTTTTAACCTCCCATCCACTTCATCTTATGTACATGACTTAGAGAGGTTTCAACCTAGGAAACACTCAAGGTGACTTTGTCAACCCTCCAATACCTAAACTTGGAAAATTGCATAGGATCTTTGAGCACCTACTTAATCTGATGAGGTAGTTTTTGATGTACATGCTTGAATGGCTCTTATACTAAATGTGATTTTACTTGCCATGATGCTTTGACTTGAGATCCTTGGAGGGTGCACTTGTTTGTCTTTGCAGGACCTTGACTGGTGGACGATTTGAAGGAACAAGTCGAGCTTGGGCCTTCATTGGGGTGAGAATCCCACAGGTTGGATGCCATGACCCACGCCTTGGGACCAACTTGATGAAGGACGTTATCTTTGGAGGCATAAGAGGACACCTTGGACAGTGACACCTAGCCTTATTCCATCCCAACGACCTCCTTGGGAGATCTTATGCCATGTTTCTAGGTTTGACATATTGCTTGGGGCTAGGGAATGTGGTGGTCAATATGGACACTTGGAAATATTTTATGGAAGACCCCTTGTGATGAGGATGAGACTTTTGACTTCAAGACACATTGTCTTTGGAGGCCTAGCGCTACCTTCTCCAACCTCAATGATTTGTTCCAAGTGCCAAAACATTGCCCTAAAGAGGCAACACCGTGTCTTTTTAGGGTTTTTATTTGTGCAAATGTCGTTTGGTGATTTCTCTTGGTATATTGTGGAGAGAAGGTGGTGTGCACCTCTTGGAGGCTTATTCTCTTTCTTATGGATGGATATGTTTTGGTAAACTAGGGTTTGATCTTGCATCTTGTGGAATTGGTAAGGAAATTTCTGCATTTATTGGTGTTTTCTTCTTGTTCTATGTTATTCTTGTTTGAAACCATAGGAGGAGTATAAGTGCATACACCCTCCTCCAAAAATTCATCTCATTGCTAGTTGACAAGTCACTTTAACCAAGGTTGCTAGGAGGAGTACAAGAGTGTGCAACCTACTATATTTACCTTACTTTCATTTGCATGCCCTAGGGAGTAAAAGGGCTTACACGCCTATGGATATTGTGGATCTAACTCACACATCCAAGACTCCATTTGCATAGATATTAAAGCTACTAATATGGAAATTGCATTGCAGAAATAAATTGCTTGCATTGGATAACATGATTTTACGAGATTTTCAAATTGTTTGAAGTGGAATCAATTATATGCTCTACTAGCTTGCTTGAGCCACTAGGGCATCCTATTTAGCCAAGGATATCTTATTTTTGTTATAAAATTAAAGTTATAGCCATTAGGGTTGCAGCAAATTGCTCTCAAACTTTTACTTTTGCTGACTTTTCAACCATCAAAATTTGTTAGAAAGTTGCCATAATAATCTACTTGACATTGTGCATATTTTGGGTGGTTTACTTGCAACTTTGGGTGGTTCGAATTTTATGTTGTAGCAATATTTTGCTACAGCCATGAGGTTGTTATAATATCTATTCAATAACATCTTTGAACAACCCTACATTGTTGCTAAAATCTTGTCTTATCTCACTTGAGTTATACTAGTCATTGCTAGCTTATCTCTTGCATCTTTAACTAGACTCTTAGTGACTTATTTAGAAACTTTGATTATCCTTTAACTGTTGAATTATATCATTATTTACTGCTGCTATATAGGACAGCAAGATTCGTTTTCTTGTCCATTGGATATTTTGGCTTGTACACTTGTGTTTTCTTGTGTCTCGGGTAGGTACAACTATCTTCCACAAGTACTCAAGCACTTGGAAACCATTGACTATCTCCAAGACTCATTCCCAAGCCAATTTCCACTTAGAAGTTTGACCTATAGGAGCACCATCTTCCATAACCTTAATTTCCATCTCATTTCCCCCTAGGCTCACTCGGGATTCCCCCCTTGTGTAGGATTTATCCTCCACTAAAGTTAGGGGAGGGTTTATCTAAGTCGATAATGGGTAGACTCTCTCATAGTTCTCACCATCTTGTGGATTGGGTTGGGCTTTTCCCCACCTACAATTTGCGCAATAACAGTTCCATAGTTGAGGAAACATATAGGAGTGGCATTTGAGAGAATGATGGGGGAGGGAAAAGATTCTATAGCAACCATTCAGGCCACAATGTCAAAGGAAACTCCATAGTAAGTGCCCCCTTTCTGTGTACTTGCATTTCATAACTAAAGAAAAGAGAGCATAACATAGGCCTCACCTTCTAGCTAGGTTATATTGGGTTTCCCAACATACAAATTGTGTTCAATTGTGTGGATGGTACATTTTTTTACTTGTTATTTCATTTTTTGTATTTCATTTATGTTCATAAATTTGAGCAACAAGCTAGTGATTATAAATATGATATCTAAAGAAATAAACATGCATAATAAAATATTTTAGCATAATACAAGATCTATTGTGAGAGTTGTTCTGGTGGAATATCCAGGACAGTTACAAATCGTGTTGGTATCAAAGTATTTTTCTTTGGGGTAATTGTGGGAAGTTGCAAGATCCAAGAATTGGCTTAAGAAGGAAATTGCAGAACCTTAGCCATGGGAGATTAGTCTAGTCATAACAAGCCTCGGGTTGTAGTAGAAGAGAGATTTGTGAGGCTAGAAGAGCAAGTCACTAATATCTCTCACAACATGGCCCTCCACATGGTAGCTCTAGTGAAAATTTTCAAACCTTTTAGGGGGGTCGGTGGGTCTAACTCAGAAGTTGAATTGGATGAAAAATTGGGAGATAGTGAAGACCTGGAAAAGGAGTAAAACAAGAGTCCAAAAAAGAGAAACCAAGTTCTAATGTCATCACTCCTTCACAACCTCTATTCCAAATGGAAGAGAAATTGGGCATCAATACCTATCAAGGTGAGATTTATGCCATTAAGTTGAATAATTGGTTGCAATAGTTAGAAGCATATTTCATTGTCCATGATATAGATGAAGAGCATAAGATTTTGTTTTCCCAACTGAAACTAGAGGGCCATGCACTAACTTGGTGGGAAATCAAAATTAAGACACTTAGCTTTAAGGGTGATCCACCAATAACTACGTGGGAGGCATTTAAAACCCTCATCAAGTCCCATGTTTACCCTATTGGGTATGTAGAGGACCAATAGATCCATTGGCATCACTTCAAGAAGAATGTACAAGAGTACAACACTGATTTCAGGAAGATGGGAATCATGTCGGGTATCTCTCCCAAGAACCTAGACATACTCCTCAAGTATCTAAGGAGTCTACACAAACATTTGTGAAATCAATTGATTCTCTTGAAACTCGATACCATTGGTGAGACATGTGTGCAAGCACAATACCTCAAGAACATAGGCCATAAGAAAGGGAAATTAAGTGGTTCATAATAGAGATGCCAAAAAGATGCTTACAAGGAGGGTAAGAAGAAGTGGAAAGGAAAATACAAGAAGACAATAGCCATGTACATTAGTGGAAAGATCCAAACAACCACTACAACCATTGTAATATCCAGAGAACTGTCAGAAGGATGCCAAGAAGAAGAACCTATTGGGTATGGATTCAAGAAGCCAAGTAAATATCAACTTGAATGTGGATGAATATTGTCCACACTTCAATGCAGAGGGAGGTGAATTTGAGTAGACTTCATCATAAGGAAGAGAAGGATATGACTAAACTCTTACATATTGAGATCTAGGCAAAAAATACCAAGGTACTTGTTCTATTCAATTTCAGTTCACATGCCAACCTCATAGCAAATGATCTAGTCAACAAGATTAGGTTGGAGGTTCATGATCATATGAGCCCATATCCATTAGGATGGGTGAATAAAGATGCATAAATAAAAGTCACTAAATAATGTAAGATCAAGTTTTCTATAAGTGCATATTTTATCAATGAAGTGGAGTTAGATGTAGTAACCCTTGACATGTGTGGTGTAGTGTTTGGAAGCCCCTATATGTATACGAGGGATGCGATCTTATGCGGAAAGAAAACTAGTATCAGTTGATCAAGGATGGGAAGTCTTACATCATCAACACAGACAAAGGTAAATCAAAGATCTCTCTGGTAAGTGCCAACCAAGCCAAAAAGTTGATCAGTTCTATTAAGAAGTATGTATTTTTTTTCTTAAGAGAAAATCAACCAGGGGAAGAATTCATAGGAGTAAAGGCATCCCTAGAGGGATGTACCAAAGATTAGAAACAATAGTTGGAGGATTTGTGGGAGGAATATATAGGAGTGTTCCAAAGGCCTAAAGTGATGCCATCTAAAAGGGAAGTAGAGCATGAGATACAATTGTTGCCTAACTCCCCATTACCAAATATTAGGTTGTATAGATAGTGTGTTTTGGAAGTAGACAAAGTGAAGAAGCAATTGAGCAGTTGCTAGAGAAAGGATTAATTCGACCAAGTTCTTCACCTTTTAGGTCACTTATCATCATAGTACCCAACAAGGATTGGCAAATGTGTATCGACTATAGAGTTTTGAATAATATCACACTTAAGAATTGATACCCTTTACCCATGATTGATAACTCATTAGACTAGTTGCAACATGCCAAGTACTTCACCAAGTTGGATCTCAAATTAGGATACCATCAGATACGTGTTAAAGAAAAGACACCCAGAAGGATGCCTTCAAGACAAGGCAAGGTTTGTATGAATGGTTGGTCATGTCTTTTGGTTTATGTAATGCACCAACTACATTTATGTGATTTATGAATAATGTATTGTGACCCTATTTAGATTCATTTGTAATAGTGTATTTGGATGACATATTGGTTTATATGTCTACTTGGGAAGAGCACACCTCACATCTCATGTAGGTGTTAGAAACTCTGAAAAAATATCAATTGTTGTCTAACCTCAATAAATGTGAATTTTCTTAGTAATCATTGGTGTATTTAGGGTATGTGATCGATGGAGAGGAACTCAAGATATATCCCATGAATATGGAGGCCATCATCAAATGGCCAATTCCTACTAATGTCACTGAAGTTAGTAGCTTTGTTGGGATAGTGCAGTACCTACATAAGTTCATAGTATCATTTTGAGTGGTAGTTGCACCACTCCAAACCATAACATCCAGTGGTAGGAGTTTCCAATGGGGAAAGAGTCAACAAAAAGATTTCAATGAGATGAAACAAAAGATCGGTCAAGTACCAGTCCTTTTAGAATCCTCTCGAAGTGGAGATAGATGTGAGTGGATATTCTATGGGAGCGGTCTTGATGTAGGGAGGTAAGCAAGTATGTTATAATTCTAAGATGCTTCATGGGGGAGTCTTGAACTACCTTACATATGATAAGGAACTTTTTTCCCTTGTTCAAGTTGTTAAGAAGTGGAAGCATCATTTGATGGGAAAGGAAACCAATATCCACATCAATTACTAGCCACTGCAGTATTTGTAAACCCAGAGTAGACTTCAACAAACCATAGATTATGAGTGGATAGGGTTTTTCAATAGTTTCATCTAGTCATCAAATATAAGAAGGGTAGCACAAAGAAGTTGGTGGACATGATTTCAAGCCCACCCACATCTAAGATTACAGCTTTGGTAACTCTTATACACACATATCCTTTTACACGTGATGAATATAAAGAGGCATACACAGAAGATGAGGACTTTAAAGAGGTGTTTCAACAGCTACAGGGCCAAATTCGTCTAGAATAAGGTAACGGTAAGGATGACTATCATCTCCATAATGGGTTACGCTACAAGCTAGAAAAACTCCATGTTCCTAAAGTTGAAAGACTGCACCTTATCAGAGAGGTGCACACCTCCAAGGTTGCAGGACATTTTGGTGTTGGAAAAATGATTGCTAACTTACAAAGGTATATGTATTGGCCAAAATGCAAGAACATAGAGTATGCATGATTTGTTGAAGCTTACATTGGGCAAGGAAACCATTCTCCACATTGATCATCGACCATTGCAATATTTGTAGGCCCAGAGTAAGCTTCAACAAACCAGAGATTACAAGTGGATGGAATTTTTGTAGCATTTTCATCTAGTCATCAAATATAAGAAGGGCAACATGAATAAGTTGGTGGACATGCTTTCAAGGCCACCCACATCCAATATTACTACTTTGGGAACTCTTATGTACATGGAGCCTTTATACATGATGAATATAGAGAGGAATACATAGAATATGAGGACTTAAAAGAGGTGTTTCAATAGCTACAAGGCCAAATTCGTCTTGAAGAAGGTGACGGTAAGGCTGGCTATCGTCTCCATAATAGGTTACTCTACAAACTAGACAAGCTACATGTTCCTAAAGTTGAAAGACCGCAACTTATCATAGAAGCACACACCTCCAAGGTTGAATTCTCACCACTAGAGTTTGGAATAGGTGAGATCGACTAATTCTTACCCTTTCTATGCATCCACTCTTTCCATGTCTAGAGTCCTTCGATAAGACAAGACCACCCTCTTGAGACCTCAACACACCCTAAATTTTATGAATCTTTGAGTACCACTTTATTTTTATTCTTTTGATTTTCAAACTCTTCTCTTTTGAATTTTTTTCCTTTTTCAATTATAATCAAAATTTTACTATAAACAAGTCCTTTGTTTTCTATTCTTTAAACTTCAAAAACTTTCTAAGTCAAAAAAATTAATAAAAAAACAGCTTTCAACATCATGCATTGAAGGAGAGATTTCTCTTTCATCACAGTTGAAACTCCACTTTCTCTACCATCAAGAGTCGCAAATCTTCCCAGGTGGCTTTTAGTTGTTGAATAAGTGCACAGGCTTTTGCTTTATTTTGAAAGTTGAAATCATCCTCCAAAACTTTTTGCAGAGTTAATCTTAGTTTTGGTTGGATTTGAAAGTTAAATTCTAACTCCGCCAAAAGTCAAAATCTAACTCTGGTAAAATTCAAAAACCAACTCCATTAAAAGATAAATTCCAAAAGTAAAAATCAAACAATGTTGAAAGTGGATATTAAAATCCACCCAAAAGTTAAGAGTACGCTCTGGTGAAATGGAAAATGGAAAATACGCTCCGTTGATCAGAGAAGAAAAATACTTTGATTAAAATTGAAAGTTGGGAAGTCACTATGTGAACGTGTCTAGAGTCCAACGATTAAGACTAATATGTTTCCTACAATTAAGAAAGAACATCAGGATCATCCTTATACTTCTCGCAAAATTTGGATTTCAATTTTCCGACCACTTGAAGTGTTTTTCATTGTTGATAAGCTTATCTTTCGCTCAATTTTTTAAGTTTCAATAGAGTGAAATTTGAGTTTAGGGCCTTTCAAAGTGAAAATTTGACCCAATAACGTTTGAACAACATTACTCCACATTTAATGTTTCACTTGTTAGGTATATGGACACTTTTTTTCTGAAATTAATGAGATGTTATCACTCTGAATCTTTCTCAATCGACCAGAGAATTCATCATCATCAAAATTTAAATCTAACTTTACTTAAATGTCCTCATAGTAAATATTATTTTTTAAGTGTTGTAATAGTGGAGTGAATAGCAGTGTTTATGATCTGAATTGTATAGAGAATGAAATGAAAGGTAGGAATATGAATGGAAACACACACAGAGAAATATTTCAGAGAGCATAGTAATACAATGAAACCCAAATTCTATTAATGAATGAAATAGGAAAACATTGTAAAATGCAAAGCAATACAAACTACCTAGAATGGTGGTAGCTTATCTTTGAAGAGAGAAGTGTCGGATATGCTCATTCACAAGTAGACATTACAAGATGTAATGTCCCTTTCCAAATAGGAGCTCCAGAAGAGGAGGCTTAATGGTTTAAACCACCCCGTTAGACTATAGCCAGGGCGAAAGAGGGGTAAACATGGTTACTAGAGGTCACTCCAGTCACAGGTGTTATATTCGGAAAGTGACATTGAGCTAAAAAGGGTTAAAATCACTTTTAAGTCATTATGAGCTAAAAATAGAAGTCAACAATGAATTAGGGTTTTAGCAGTGATTTAGGGTTTTGGAAGTCAATAGCGAATTAGGGTTTCAGCATGATTTAGGGTTTTGGAAATCAACAACGAATTAGGGTTTCAGCATGATTTAGGGTTTTGGAAAGCTATAAAGGAAGGGTCAATGGCCTAATTCATTATTATGCAGATTATGACTTGTCATTGAGGAGAAGAGGCGCATCTCAGGAGAGATATTTTAGTGTATTCCATGAGGAAGACACCAGTTGGTTGATTTCGGTGTTGAAAGACACACCCTAGTCATCGGGAAGATCATCCATGTCTTCCATCATTCTTCATTGATTCTGCAATGCTCCCATATTCTGGGTATTATCTTTTAGTTGCTTATTTGTATTCCGGCGAAGATCCTTTTGTCTTTTGATCTAGCCAAGTGTTGTTATTTTATTCAGTTGCAGTTGCTATTTATATTATGGCTAAGATCCTTTGTATGTTGATATAGTCGAGTATTGTCAGTTATTCAACCGCATTCGGCCATTTTGTAATCCACAGAGATATCATAATACAAACTTTGCAGTCCTTTGTCGCGTTTATTATTTGTATGATCATTTATATGCTGTAAACCTTTGATCCTACACACACATTCGCAGTGTTTCCTAGACTAGCCAAGTCAAGAACATTACACAAGAGGTAAAAATGGCCTTTTAACATAAATTAATAAACCCTAAGAGGAGAAAACCCTAAATATCCAAAACCCAAACTCTAGTAGACAAAAGCACTCAAAGGATTGCAGGCCCTGAGGTGGTTAGTTGATATGTCAACTTCTTAAGGGTGCAACTTTTGCATATAATCTCTATTTTGGGCACAATATAACTCGTTGAAAATATATAATTAAGAAATATAGTTGTTGATACGCCTAGGAAGACCAAAAACACCCAAGGCCCCTAAATGACTAAAAAACATCATTTAAGGCCTCAAAATGATCCCGAAAGTTTAGGACCTAAAAAACAATAGCTAAATAAATTGTTAAGATGAAGAACCATGTTGAGTCATTAGAAGAGGTGGGTAGCCATCAATGTCCATTTGGATCAGTCCTCCCCCTTAGGAAGCAATGGTACATTGTGTCAAATTCCCTCATCGAATGGGGAAACTTTTGTTGAATTTGACTCCCGATGATCCACTTGCTTTAATGAAGAAGTTGTCCTTATTTGGCAACTTGATAGAGTTGTATATTATGTTGGCAAGTTCCCTTCATCTTGGTGTCTATGATTCTATCCATTGTATATTTCTCAATGCAGTTAGGATTGAGTTCTATAGGGGGGAAATGCCCAACCACCTTTGAAGTGTCCAATAGGGATGGAAAATTTGGTTGAAGCAGCTCCACATTAAATATTTGGTGCAAGTCAAGAAAAGGGGGGATACTAAATTGAAAAGCATTCTCACCTAGAGCCTTCATGAAGGTATAAGGCACATATCAGAGTGGTTTTAGCTTCATGTGGGGGCTTGTGAGGTGCTCTTTCTGCAAATGCAACCACACCTTATCACCAACTTGAAACTTGTGTGGAACTAGATGCTAGTCATATTATTGCTTGTACTTGGCATTGGATTTTTGTAGGATATCATAAACCTATTGTTGGATCTATTACATCCATTCAAAAAACTTGGTTTCTCTATCTACATAATTTTGAGCACGTGAGGACTCTTCCTATGAATATGCAATGGGAAGAGCTACATCAACTGGGGCCAACGATTGGAACCCCAAGCACACCTAGAAAGTCTTATGACCAATAGAACTTTGGAGGGATCTCTTGTAGCTATGTTGAACATGTGGAAGGCTCTCATCCCATGTATGTGGATGCTTGGAATTGTACATGTGTGGGATATGCATAATCATCCTATTGACCACTTATGTTTTTCCATTTGTTTTGGAGTGGAAGGTAGTCAATTTGGTTAGCTTGGTGTCCATTAGAGACCACAAGTTGGATCAGAAGGTACTAAGGAACCTACTATCCCTATCTAAAATAATGGTCCATGGTAGCCAAAAATGAACTCAACATGCTCAAAGAAGAGCTTGGAAGTTGTTACACATCAAAATGCCACACTTAAGTACCTCACCCTAAGTCTTGCAAGTGTCATAAAAGTGTCACATACACTAACACAATCAAAGAACATTTGTCACAATCCCTAGTCAATGTGGAGGAAAAATATATTATATGAAGGTCAAAATACTATGTGCACGTGAATTATTCATTAATATTCATAAAAAGGAAATTAATTTAGTGTGAGAATCCACCTCACATTTAGTTTTATAATCTCAAGGAGAGGTTGAGAATCTCATGGATGGTTGAGATATTTTCTCAAACCAAAATCCTAATTTGGTGGATTTTGAGAGATATTTCCTCCTTAAAATCCTTGAGAGATATTTTCTCCCTAAAATCCTTGAAAGATATGTTCTCCCTAAAAATATTGGAGATCCCATTTTAGTGGATCTAGTGAGTGATCTTCTCCATGGTGGTTAAGCCTCCAAATCCTATATAATGAGGTCTTTACATTGAGGAAGGGGGAAGCTTTTAGATATAAAACTTATGATCTTGGTAGAATCGTGCCAGGGCTGGACGAGGGGAGCTTGGAGGATTGATGCATCATCATCCATGTTTGTAAGTATTCTCTTTGGGTTCTCATTTTAATATACTTAGCCTATTTCCTTCAAGCTTGTGGATTCTTGCATGTGCTTGTCTATTGTTCCTTCAATATTTGTAGATTAATTTGTTTGATCTAATCTTGTAGAGTAGGCATTCGTTGTTTCTCTTTGATGTGTATTGCATCGCAGGTATTAAGTTGTGCTAAGGAGTTTGGATATCAAGCTCGGATTGGAAGCAGCGAGGACAAACTTTGAAACAAGGTGCATCACACCTTTTCTCCTTCTCTCTCTTTCTGATTAGTTAAACTAAATTCAAAGGGATGTTAGTGTCCACTTGGGTTTTTCTATCTTGGTATAGGGGTCAAAAATACAAGGGAAAGCTCACCTATCCGCAGGGGAATATTTCCGTAACATAAATTGGTGACTCCATTGGTTTTATTTGGTCTTGGTGCTTCTTGAAATCTGAATTCGTTCAGGATCCTTTGGAGTCCTACCGATCCACTTGTCTTCAGTTCTCTTGAAGAGATTTGGAATTTGATATCCTTCCCATACGTTCAGTCCCAACTGTCGACTATACCCCCTCGGAGGCTGATTGTGAGTTGGTAACCTTAGTGGCCTTTCCTAGGTACCTACAAAGGTGACTGTGGGTGGATTCCCACGATACCTGGGGCAGACGTCATATCACACTCTCAGTACCCTTATAGGGTGATCCCACGAAAGAGAGGGTTTCTTGCAGTGAGAATGAATGTTATGTGGAGGTCGGGGTAACTTTTTCTCACTTCTTCATTGGCGGCACGATATCCCGTCTTCGGAAGATCCTTAAATTTGTTGTTGCTTAGTTGATTGCTTTTAGTTTTCATAGGAGTGTGTTTCTTTGTTTTGCATATTTGGCCGTAGGATCATAATTTTCATAGTATAGAAGGCATGGAACCTGACACTCAAGAACCACAACATAATATTTCTTATGAAGCAGTGATCGCAGATCACACTTCTGAAACTGGGAGCGTAGCTCCCAGAAGTGGCCATCACGTTGAAGAATCGATCCCAACCTTCATAAAAATCTTGGCATCTTTTGTGAATCCTCTATTTACCGATCCACTTGGCCAAGCATGCTTTGATCCACCATCCCTAAGATACAATGATTCTTATTCTTCTTCTCGTTTACCACCTGGTTCCACCATTACACCATCCTTTGGAATGAACCCACTAATTTTTTGTTTTCCTAAAGGACTTGGGAATTCATCTTTTTCCACAATTTTCATAGTTGATATTGTTGGTGCTTATTCTTTACCGGAAACATCGGTGACCCATGACCCTGACTCAAACACTTCCGCATTTATCTCCTCTTGCACATGAGTCAGGTAATATTTCTGCTTCATTTTTTCCACACATGCACAGGCCAAGTGCTTTACTTGGCCGTCCCATAAATCGAATGGTAAGCATTCAAGTCATTCACATAACCATGCTTTCACAAGCTACTCAACCTCCACCTCATACATCACAAAGTAGTACTCCCTACATTGGAGGTCAATCCTCAATGGGAGGCCAACCTTCATCTGGGGGGAAAACCTTTAGTTGCAGGGAAATTTTTTGTTGGGGGGCAACCTACATGGTTTCAACATAAACAAGCATGGGGGAAAACCACTCCTGCAAGTATTTATATCCCCACTACCACTAGTCTATATCCTGGACATCCACACCCAGAAGTTGTGAATCCTTTGTGAACTCAACCCAATCCGATGGGCATTCCTTCGCAAGGAACTATGCCCAATCAATCCATAAACCCCATGATTCAAACACAACAATCCCTTCCACTGCCCTACATAGGGGGACCAACATGTCAACTACAATACGTAGGAGGTCCATCTGTTCAATCACATTACATGGGTGGAAAAACATGACAACCACCTTACATAGGTGGACAACCCGAACATCCACTATATATGGGAGGACGATCTAGTTTTGTCACCTCGCCACAACCTAAATATGGTCCTATTGGTGTCCCTATGCAATATAGTTATCATGAGTATCAACAACCTAATCAAAAGCTATCGTTCTTAGCTATGTTAGATCTGTCAGATCTGTCACGTTTAACAAACGATCACATCCTTCATGCACCATTTTGGCCCACCATCCTTGCTAAATTAACGTCTAACATTCTGATATTTGACAGAAAACCTGGGGAGAATCCTACCAATCATGTTATGACTTTCCACTTATGGTGTTTTCCAACTCTTTGATGGACGATTCTATTCATCTTAGACTTTTTCAAAGAACACTTACGGGTGCGGTAGCAAAATGGTACATTGAACTACCGCGTAACTCTTTTGTCGACTTTAACTCTCTTCCTATGGATTTCCTGACTCATTTTCAGTTGCCTATATGGTACAATATTGGTACATAACTTTTGACCTCTCTCCGACAATCCTCTTCCACCCACATCTTTGATTGTATTCATGAGTGGAGACGATTGATTAAAGCTCCAATTCCGGACCAACTCCTCGTGGATTTGTTTACAAAGTCGCTCTTGCCTCCCATCTCCCATGATGTTGTTATGGGAAATGTAGTTACTGAGTATCAGGCTATCAGTCATGCATAGTATTTGGACTTGGTTTACTCCCAGTCCGACACACTTTACGATTTGATCCCTAATGCTCCTCATCCATCGAATGATCCGTCAAGACCTTCTCTGGAATCTAGTTTCATTCCAAACACCACGACTACTTATGATCCTTCTCAAACCTCTAAGGTGAATGAGGTCCAATCCACTTCATCTTAGCAACTAGGAGGTAAGAAGAAAAACAAGGGAAAATCCAAGAAACCTTCTAACGAGCAAGATAATCCTAAGTCTGTTGATACTCAACTGACAAGGAAACCTAAATCTCCTTGTATGATTTGTGAGGAAGACCACTACACAAAAGACTTCCCTCATCTTGAGGTTGTCGCTAAATATATGAAGAGTACCTCCCAACCATTTCAATGGAAATATTTGGTTTCCCAAAACCTTGTCCCTCCGCAAGGAGGTGACCCAGTTCATTCCCACCATGGGGATCCTTCCACAAGCACCTCTAAGATTTACATGTTTAAGATGGTTGATGTCACAACTCATGAAAATACCTATGACACTCATCCAGGTGATAAGACTAAATGGAAGGTCATCCACCAACCTTTTAACTCTACTCCTCCTCCATATTCCAATCCTCTTAAGATTGAGAAACCGATTTCTGACGCAGCATTGTGCTCGCCCAAGAGCATAATTCGAAAAGCAACATTTAATCTAAATTCCCACGCTACCCAAAACTACAACATCATTGAAGATTTGGCGCAAGTGCCTTACGCTATGTCAACCCTTGAAGTTCTACAACACTTTCCACATGAACGTAGAACCTTGTTGTCAACCATTGGAGCCATGGATCCTAAGGAGTCGAACGTGATTACGTTTAACCTGGATTATTTTAAGGAGAAAGTCTCCCACCACTTAGCATTCCAAATTCAATTTTGGTTGGTGGAAAGAACATTCATCGTATTGTTTTGGATGAGGGATCCTCAACTTGTGTCATGTCTTTGCCTTGTTGGAGAACCCTTTGTTCTCCTACACTTACCCCATCCCCTACCACCCTGAAAGAATTTGATGGACATCGTTTCCAACCTCACGGACTCTTGCAATATTTCATTGTGACTTTGAAGCGTAAGATTTTTTTGGTTGATATCGAAGTAGTCGATGCACCCCTGGATTATAATTTGTTACTTGGTCGTAGTTGGTTCTATGCAATGACTGTCGTTGCATCTTCGGTGTTTCGTATCTTACAATTTCCCCATCAAGGAAAGATTATCAATGTTGACCAACTTGAGTATACAACTCCAAATCTCAACAATGTCACAGTAAATAATGTCCATTTTCTAGAACACAATAATTTTGAGAGTGTAGGAGTAGGTCTTATCAAGGATTCCTTGCTCATGGGGGTTTTTCCTCTGCCTACTCCTCCCACCATGCAGGTTTCCACCTTAAACATGATTTCGACTCAAGTATGAAAATCGTTCAATTCATCTCATCCTTTGGTATTACTTGGTCTCAATGAACTTACTTCATTGTCTCTATCAAGATTGTTAAGAAAGGAAACAGACCCCCCTCCTTTACGATCGATTCTCACTCTGCATCGAGTACTTGAACCTTCTTTTCCTTCGCCTAGTGAAAATGTTTCCATTAGTAACCAGAAATCTAAACAAGGAAATAAGAAGAGTCGTTGGAGGAAACGATGCTTGGGGGGTAGGTCTCCAGCCTCTGGACATCATGCTGGAGAAAAACCACCAACTTTTTCCAAAGAAGTTGAGCGAAAACTACCTCTAGAGAGACATGCTGCTAGGAGTGATCCTGTTTCAAAGGTCATTCCCATCGTAACGTAGTAGTCTTTTTCTGGAACAAGCTTAATCTTTGTTCTTTCTCGTGCTCGTAAATACATGAGAATAAATTACCCAGCTTAGTATTTGTTCTTTATCGTGCTCGTAAATACATGAGAATGTGACCGAATATACTTTTATCACTTTTTCGGACTCGTAAAGGTTATATGAAAAAGGAACCCCCTAGAGTTTCCTTTAAGCTCTTTTCAGACTCTCTAAACATGAAAAGATTATCCAGTGATCTTCCTTCCTTTCACACTCATTAAAATGTTTGAAAGGGCGTCTTTCGAGTGATAGTTTATCTCTTTTTTAGTCTCATGAGACTAATTATGAAAAAATAACACTCTAATCAAACATGATTAGAAGAGTTCTCCCCTATATTGTTTTACACTTTTTTCGGGCTTGGGAGACTAAATTTATGAAAAAGTCATCCATGGAGTCGCCTTTAAGTTCTTTTCAGACTCTCTAAACATGAAAAACCACCGAGTTTTCCTTCTCTGGACTCGCTAAACTACACATTGAAGGACCCATATGGGAACGAACCCTTACTTCTTCTAGTTTGTTAAATAAAGGAAGAGTAAATTACCGAAGGTGAGTTATATCGAGCATGTGTTACCCTCCTCGAGCTCGTTAAATGAAAAAGAGGTACTCATCTATCTAGGTGGGGGAAAATTAAAGGAAGAGGGTCAAGTTTTTGGGAATCCTTTATGGCAGCTATTGTCTCCCTTGAACATGGCACATGTTTGTGTCTCGTCTTACAGTTGGGTAATCCACTTGTGTCTGATTCATAACAATTCCATGTGCCGCCATACTTTTTCATCCAATCGAAGAGTGATTTTATTGTCATCACGTTACATTTTTGGTACTCGTCGAGTCAATGTTTCCAAGTCAGTTTTCATTCTTCATCATGTTCAAAGGAAGTTTCACTTCAAACCATCCACTTGCAGTATTGTCAGTTTCCATTTCCTGTGTCAGTCCATACTCATTCGATTCACCATATTACATCACTTTCATGTGTCAGTTTCAAGTTGATGATGGGGGATACATCAAGGCCCTCCTTCGACGAGTCTTTTCCTATCGAATTCAACACATCATCCGGGAATTAGACATAGAAACAAGTTAGTACCTTGGGACCTGCATGCCTCAATGGCAGGCCTCCTCACTTCCGACAGTATGTTTACATCATTGACCTCTGATCAGATGATTCCACGAATGTTCGACCACAACTCATTTATTCACATTTGCTGGAATGTACTAGGGTAGCTCAGGAGTCATTGACATCATTAGTGATTTCCCTCGCACTTGTTAACAATTTACCTCAATGATCGGTAATCAAGTGGTTTCTACCCTGTTCAACATCAAATCATCTATTCACATGGTTATATTTGTACCACATCGGGATTGAGACAAAGACCCTGGGTTGAGCGTTCACTCTGTTATTTTCTTTGCCTATGCTGCAAAGGAGATCATTTGAGCATGTTGATATATATATTGTCACATAGATCCACATTGTATTGGTTTGTGGCTATGTTTTATCATCTCGTAGCTCCACTGTGTATTTTTCGTGGCTATGATCAGTTCATGTCATGGAGGTATGGATCCACATTGTATCTTTGGTGACCATATCCTTAGTCAATATTTTTCATGGATCCGCAATGTATTGGTCGATGGTCATGCTTTGAGTCGTCTCGTATTCCAAGCATAGATATGCCTACCTCATAAATGGAACATATATTAATATTGTTTGATGGTTGTCTGCAGCTTCTTCCATGTTCTCCAACTCCATGCCCTTGCATTGAATAATTGTAAAGTGTTTCAGCCATCGATTTCTCTTCTGACCTCACACTTTAGGGGGAAATTTGTTACACATCAAAATTCCACACTTAAGTACCTCACCCTAAGTGTCGCAAGTGTCATAAAAGTGTCGCATACACTGACACCATGAAAGAACATTTGTCACAATCCTTAGTCAATGTGGAGGATAAATATATTATATGAAGGTCAAAATACTATGTGCACATGAATTATTTATTAATATTCAGAAAAAGGAAATTAATTTAGTGTGAGAATCCACCTCACATTTGGTTTCCTAATCTCAAGGAGAGGTTGAGAATCTCATGGATGGTTGAGATATTTTCTCAAACGAAAATCCTAATTTGGTGGATATTGAGAGATATTTCCTCCTTAAAATCCTTGAGATATATTTTCTCCCAAAAATTCTTGAGAGATATTTTCTCCCTAAAAACCTTGGAGATCCCATTTTAGTGGATCTAGTGAGTGATCTTCTCCATGGTGGTTAAGCCTCCAAATCCTTTATAATGAGGGATTTACATGGAGGAAGGGGGAAGCTTTTAGATATCAAACTTATGATCTTGGTAGCATCGTGCAAGAGCTAGACGAGGGGAGCTTGGAGGAGTGTTGCATCATCATCCTTGTTTGTAAGTATTATCTTTGGGTTCTCATTTTAATATACTTGGCTTATTTCCTTCAAGCTTGTGTATTCTTGCATGTGCTTGTCTATTTTTCCTTCAATCTTTGTAGATGAATTTGTTTGATCTAATATTGTAGAGTAGGATTTGTTTGTTTCTATTTGTTGTCTATTGCATTGTAGGTATTAAGTTGCGCTAAGGAGTTTGGAGATCAAGCTTGAATTGGAAGCAGTAAGGACAAACTTTGAAACTAGGTGCATCACACATTTTCTCCTTCTGTCTCTCTTTCCAATTGGTTAAATTAAATTCAAAGGGATGTTAGTGTCCACTTGTGTTTTTCTATATTGGTATAAGGGTCAGTGATCCAAGGGAAAATTCACCTGTCCGCAGAGGAATATTTATGTAACAATAGTGGATTTGGTTGTGATATTGTTCTTCAATGGTGCCTAAATGGCCATCTTAGAGAACCAATCGACAACCAAAAAGACACAATCATTACCATGCTTGGTGGAGGGGAAAAAACTAACATGTAATCCACGGAGACTGACTCCTAGGGCTTGTCTAGTGTAGGTAGAGGAGTGTACAACCATGTTTCTTAATTACATGTTTATCAATGGTATAGGCGGTGCATGATCTAATATACATGCTAACAACTTGTCGGAGTTTTGGCCATTAGAAATACTTTTGAAGTACTACTGCTTCTTCTCCACATCGAAGTGCCCTATCACCCGAATGTAATGTGCCTCCCAAATTAGCTTTGTAGACTCTCTTGAAGGAACACAAAGATGGCCCATATATCACAAAAGTGTGTCCTAAAGGTGAAATTATGGAACTTGTTTACATGTTCCCAATGTCTAATATGTAGTGGCAAATTCACGGTCGTTGTTGCACAATTGGGGCCACCCTGAGGTATAGTGCCCACAGAAGTTAAGAATTGTGGTTAACACGACAACTAGGGGCCATTTGAGGCAGTCTACAACATGGTTCGTGTTGCTCTTCTAGTAATTAATGTTCAAGTATAATTGTTGCAAGTACATGGACCACTTATGATGGCATTCATTCTGTAACTTTTCTTGTGTCTGCATGAATTTCAAAGGCTTATGATCATTGTGGATGATCGTTTATTTTCCCATAATATCATGCTTCCACTATCGACATGCCTGCAAAATGGAGTATGATGCAGAACCCCCCCTGCTCTCCTCGGGGTTGCATGACCTCTCAGTCTAGGATCTTCAAATATGAACCAAATTGGCTCTCCAAAACTATACTAGTATCATTTGTGAATTAACACGGGCCCCTTCAGTCCTCTGGCGTGGGTTCTATGGAACCCATAGGCCTTTTTCTCAGCGCTCTGGGCGCTCTTCAATTTGCGGGAGCTAGCTTCTCTCCACTTGCCCCTTCCTACATATGCCCTTGGGCTATGACCTTGCGTAAGTGAGTGATTGCGGGCATGACCAAGGGTGGATTTAGGCCAACCTGTTTTTCGCCCCGCAACTCACTATAAGGCACCACCTATCCTTTTGTTGATATCGTGGTTGAAATTGTGGCCCGCCCTCAAAATTTTAACGTACAGGCACTTTCTGGACCCGCAATCGAGCATGACCGTCGATCTTACGATCTTGATGGTGCTTCTGGACTGATGGCTGAGATCTGTCTCTTCCAAACCAATGATTCAGATCTAATTCTCCTGAATCGGACGATTGATATTTACTTCGGGTCTTTACCCGGAGTCCATAGATTTATGCCACCTGCCCTCTAGATCGGACGATTGATGTTTACTTCAGGTCTTTACCCAAGATCCACAGATTCACGCCACCTATTATTCAGATCTGACGATTCAGATCTACTTCGAACGATCTGACGCTTGAGATTTACTTCGGACGATCGAACGTTCCCAAATTTCTTCGGGACTTCGAAACTTTGGCAAGTTCCCTCTCTTGTGTGTGCAAAATGCTAAGGCTCGCACACCTTGATTTGATCGAATGGAAGTTGGTCCTCTGAATCAGTGATCCAACGACCACTATCGCTCTCCCTCCTGAGCTTCTGACTTCCTCTGACTTAGAATATTTTCTAAGTATCCAAAGGATTCTACCTTTTCTCCTCCTTTGAGTCCGCCTATTGGGTCTCTTCTGCACTTATGAAAAGTGTTATCCCTTCTAAGCTTGATCCTTAGAGGATTTCGATTTCCCATGCACTCCTTGTGTTTCTGGGATTTCGTCAAACTCAGAACCGAAGGATTTCTTGAAAATAAATTCTTCTCGCCCTCATGGCGTTCCTCTTGCTCGATGCACACCTTGCAGAGATCCTCTTTACAGAGTGTTCTATAACTATGTCTCTCTCTGAACTCAACACAGATTTGTTCCTGTGCACTCCTTGCACTTCTGCTGATGAAGATCAATGCTACCTCTCCTGAGCTTATCAAAGGTTAATTCACCTCTGTCAACGCACTCCTTCCAGACTATGTGCACTCCTTGCACTCGAAAAATAAAAGAAGAGAAGCAATTGAAACGTATTCAATTCTTCTCCAGTTCATACATTAAAAACATGAACGACATATAAAATCATAACAATGAATGCAAATACATAAACGCACATAAAGTTCATATGCAGGAAAAACTACTTTCTTTCTATTAAAATGAATGTTCGATTACAATATGTGCAGGCTAGACTTTAACAGAGTCTCGGCTCTCTTAAAACAAATTATTCTACTTCCTATTCAATGACAATACTCCTCCAACAGCCTCATTTGGGCATGCCATGCATCTACATATACAGGAAGGTTCCTAGGGTTCCCTCCGACTACCTCTCCTATCGAAGTAACAGTTGATAACTACTCAAGCTCCATTACATTCAAGACTAAGAGTGAAACTCCCAGACCTCTCGCAATCATCCAGTTTCTGAGCATTTCACTCTTCTTCAATCATTCCTTCAAAACAGATCTGCAGAATAAATGCCAGCTTTTAGATTCTGATCAAAGTAAAAAGGTGCGCTATGGCACTGAGTTGTCCCTCCACATGGGCTTTGCTAACGATGCTCTTGCATCAGAGTACATCTCCTTGTCATAGGTGGGATACTTACAAACAATATCAAAGAGTGTCTTGATGTGATGGGTCACTAGATGTTTGTGCTAAGTGAGGGCTGCACCAATATCATATTCGGAGGCATCTATCTCAATCTCAAATGGTTGTTGGAAGTTTGAAAGAGTGAGGACTGGTGTTGAGCAGAGGTGGTGTTTTAGATTCCAATGATTTATGTTGTGACTCGGGCCAGGAAAACTTGGTTTTAGCTCCACTCTTGGTCACTTGGCTTAAGGGCCAAGTGATATGAGAGAACCAGGGGTGATTTTAAGAACCCCCAAAATTTATATGTATAATAAATAGGTGAATCCCCGTGATACATAAGAAAAATTGAAGGCTATTTTATCAATAATATAATATGTAAATATAATTTTTTGGAAAATATTTTAGTCAAATATATAATATTGTAAAATATTGTCGAATCTTTCATTGAATTATAAAATATTGTAACATCCTAGAAAATCTTTCATTGAGTTATAAAATCTTGTAAAATCCTGGCAAATCTTTTACTAAAATATAAAACATCATGAAGTCTTGGTGAATTTTTTGATCAAGTATAAGACCATATATAATAATAGGAAAATATACTTATTAAATTGTAATATACTCATTTTACATGTTTGGAAAATAAACATAGTTTTTCCCCCGTCCAAACAATGTTGCAAGCATCACGGGTTGTGTTTTCCAAGGTTCACCTATTCACTTCTAAAACAATTATGGTTTTCCAAGGGGGTGGTGGGTTCAGTGGCCACCAAGATTCCAATCCCCTCGAGGCATGTGCTTAGAATTGCGACTGAGGGGTTCCCCAACTTCCATTAAAAGGATTTCGATGAGACAAAATTTGACAGAGTTCCATCAAAAGGCTTGGTATACCCCACCAATGAGCTTTAAGATATGCTAATATAGAAGGTTGGGAAGAAGATTGAGAAATGTATCACCAAGCCCATGACCTTGGTGACTCATTTTGCACAAAGATTCTCATAACCACCCATATGTATTATTCATCTTGTTGGGCACTCTTTCTCAATTCCTATAAGATAAAGTCCCTCATATTCTTTGTAGGCCAATTTTGAAGGTTACAATAGCTTTAACAAAATTAAGTCAAGTTTGGGTTGCACTCAAAGAGATTGTGATGCTATTGACATTCTCAATATCCATAATTCGACGTCAATCTCTTCATGCTAAAATGTATTATACTCGGTGGGTAATCTTGGAAGGTGCTTCCAAGGAACTATATTACCCAAGGTGTCGCTTATGGCAAGAATTTTTTCACAACATTGAGCTTTTGGGATCTTCTCCTCATCTCAATAAAAGATAAAATTAAGTGTACATTTGTATTCTATCGTATTTTTATTAAGTTGGGAAGGTAGTTGTGTGTGTTGATCTTTCTTTTGAGATCATTGTGAGGGTCCAAAAAGTCGAGTTAGATGTTGCTCATCTCTTCAAGCATCTTAATTATTGGGATGCAACCCCTTATAACATTGAGTGGGGTGCCTTTTGCACCGTTTTTGACTCCCTTGGCATGTACATGACACAAACCTGGAGGAGTGAAGACCAACACAACAACAAAGTGAGTTAGGTGGCCAAGGAGCATTGAGAGAACCACCACAATTAGCCTCAGATTTCTTAGAACCAATTACTAAATCACAAGTTCCCTATGTTCTCCCTAGCAATTTTTGAATCCAATAATCCACCACAATAGGAGAATGATGGCTAGGAAGTTGATGCACCAAAGCCTAAGCCTTATATCAATGGATGGGGAAGCCCATTCCATAATGACAAGGATGATCCTCCAACACTAGTTTGATTCTAGCAACTGCATAATCTTGTGTTTTTGTAATAATGTTGTTAACTTTTGTGTTGAGTGTGCTTGCCATGAAAGCACTCTTCATTTTTTGAACTTCGGGGCATTTTGTTCTTTGATCCTTTTTAACTAGATTTGATAGCCATGAATTTTTTTTAATTAGATTTTAATATTATTTATGCCCTCAAGGCTAGTGCTCATGGTTGAATGCCTTTGCAACCAAATTTTTTTAATAAAATGTTGAAGTGCATGTTGTGATATACTAAAACTTAGAAGTTAAAGTAAGCATTTTCTACAAAAGATGCATTTATTTAGATTTGTATATGTTAACCTTTTATCTTTGCCCATATCAAAAGTGCATTTCTCCAAAGAAGGGCATCATGATGATACATAAACATACAACTATTATGACAGTTAGATTTTAAGTGCACGATGTCAAGAATTATCTCACATTTCCCACCATGTGCACATGCATATCAAAAACATATTCAATAACAATTCAAAAAACGTCAACCCTTTCAATAGATGCGCATTCAACATAAGCCAAATAAATTGCTCAAACTTTTCACTTATTTGAATAGAGGATCTAAAAATTGGACAATAACAAGATTAGAACATGCAAAATTATATTAAATAAAGTAAAGAAAAGAAGTAGAGATACATACATCAACATGAAACACAACGATTTCTCTTGCACAAACGGGTGCCTTACTCGTATGCAAAAACAATATATCACCCTGAAAAAAGGATATAGTTTATCAAAATTGAATTATTTAAAGCCAATATAATTACCAAAATAAATCTGATTGGGAACTTATAGTCCTCGTAATTTGACATAGTTGTTTACTCTATTTTGCATCTTAGAAGTAACATAAAACAATTTGGTGCAAAATAAGAAGCTACAAAAATCAAATTGAATAACACAATTCAAATCAAAGTTACAACTTCACAACTTGAAAATGAAATAAAAATATGTCCAATGTTTTATAATTTGGATAGATCAACACAAACACAAACAATGTCATAAGTCCTGCCTAAGAACTGGAAGGAAATCAATGAAAAAAGTCTCCATTTGCAAGTGAAATGACATAACAACTTTGATACGCTACTCAAAAATAAGAAACCACATATGTCAAAGGTTTGTTATACACTGACCTGCTAAGTTGTTGGAGAAGAAAGGAGGAGCAAAGCTAGGGTTTCTTTGGAGTCATTTTGAAAGACAACCTATCCTTTCTAGAAGAAAGATGCAGTGTCAGGTTTCTCCTCTAAACCCGTCGGTCTCAAGCAAGCAATTGGAGTTTAGAAATAAAATAAAGAAAAAATATCAAATACTTCTTTCTTGATTAACATAAAGATGAAACAAATGAAATGTAAGCTCAACAACCACTATAAAGACAACATATACATATGATCAGGGCTATATGGTTATGGCATCTCTCAATTGCTTGTTTAATGGCTTGTAGCCTAATAACAAAACCCTTGCCGGAGTAATTGGTTGCACTACCATTCCTGATATAGAAGTTGAAATAATGAACATTTTTGTGCCATAGGTATTCTCCCATTCAATCTTTCTTGATATAAAGATCTTAAATCACCATATAAGCAAACTTACATATCGTTGAACTTTAAAGGAACTCCAAATGAAAATGTTGAAACAAAGAATATATAAATGTCACACAAATATATATTGGGTTATTAACCAATTTCCATTTGAAAGATGTAAGGTTGAAAAATATTACGTATGGCGCAGAAATTAAAGATGGATATTTATCCTAGTGGGATAGCTCAAGTGGTTGAGTGCTTTGAGCTTCATGAAAGAGGTCTCGGGGTCAATTACTCATGTTGGTTGCCTCTGTTGTGTCTCTTACTCGATGTCCTTACCAAGTAAGGCATCATAATCAACACCAATGGGTTTTCACTGGGTACAATCCGCAAATGTTGGGAAGTGCATGGGAGTTTCCCCACAAGGTTTTCCTTGGGAAAAAAAATGTAGAGATAGGTATTCGAGATATTGTGAAATGAGAAGAATGATCAAATCATGGTTAGTAATGAGCTGCAACTCACTCTTTATTTTCTTCAAGGCACATAGACAAAGTTTAAGAAAACCAAGAGAACCATAAAGACATTATCTCCCATTGAAGAGTTGAACAAGTTATGGCAGGTACATAAGTCTCCCATTTAAGACTTGAACAAGTTCTGCCAGGTACATATAACTCTTCTTTGGAATGTTTGAATATATAATATCTCTAACCAATATAAATATGAGCAACTTGGTGCCAAAACCAAAATTAAAAACAAAGAGCAATATGCTCTCAATCGTTGACTAGATTGATAAGTGCACCTAATCAACAAACAAATCAGTTCCATTATTTAATATAATTTGCATTGTTCAAACAATTTTTTTCATATGTAAGACTTACCATTTTAAATCTAGGTTCCATCCTACTAGAAAGCACAACTACAACTAGTGATTCACTTCTCGTGACGCAAATTGGTCCTTACCATATTATCAACGCTGATGTGACAATCATTTTTATGGAATAGTCAAAAGATGGCATTCATGTAAGCTAGATTGCAGAAATGGATATAGTTTAACATGTTCACAAGTTTTCAAAATTATATTCATTGGGATTTTAGAAACAAAGACAATATGACCAAGAACACATGATATATTATCCATATGGTAAAACTAGCAAGAAATTTAATTAATGTCAACAAATGACCAAAATAGGTCAATGGAACTAGAAAAATACATCAAATAATAACAACAAAGTAAGGAATGTCTGGGGCATTTCCTCCCTAAACATGATAAACTTAAAGTAAATATAAAATATGATATCATAATAGAATGAAAGTGAATCCATAATGGATAAACCCTATGCAATATTGTATAATATTGAAGGTAGAGATAATCAGATCAAGCAACACCACAGAAAAAAGAGAGTTGAGGCACTAGAGAAGAAATAATGCAGTGATTGCCTTTCAACTCTCAAACACTTTCTAACATATATGGAGAACACATTCTTCTCTTCCAAAGTTAAAAAAGGAATTTTCATCTCATAGTAAATACGAGTTGTCTACCAAACTTAACTCTTGACATGGATTGCCCTATGTTGAGATTTAGCCTTTACCATGCAGATGTCCTTTGCACCTAAACAAAAATCTGGTAAATTTGTACAAGGAAGATAAACTCAAGCTACTTGTGGAACTCCATGCATTGATTAAGACCAAATAAATTACATAGATCGCTAAAAATTACCCATTATTTTTTAAGCATGACTTTAAGCTTCTCATCAATTTTCTCGCAATTTTAACAAGAAAGACACTTTGTGAATAAGCAGAAGACCTTTCAATCTTCTTCAAATAGGTTTTCCTAGCTAGCTAGAAGAGGCCTTATTGAACTTAATGAATCTTGATTGAACTTCATTACGCCTATATTAATCCAATAGACAGGTCTTTCAAATCTACCCAGGACACACCCTTATTGTATGCCACATCCCCTTTGATATATAGATTAAGTGGGCCATCATTAAGCATTCAAATCCATGGACCCCCTTCCTTGATATAGATTGATTAGGGCACTTAAAACAATCATTGGCAAAGTTGACTACTTTAGGAACCTAAAACAATAGAGTTAGCTTCACAAAGGCCAAAGTAGGGGAAACCAACCATTCAACTAGCACCAAACTTTAAGGCATCCACTAACCTAAATATAGAAATCAATCACTTTACTTTTCCACAACCAGTAGAAACATGACCTTGACAACCAACAACTCACCTTCCAGATCATCCCTCAACGTGAACCTATCACTTTGATATATTTAATGTCCTTTAGTGTTAAACCGTTTGCAAAATTTGTAGAGAAGCACTATCTCTTATATAAGTGTCAACAATTTCAAAAACTCAATGTTTTTTTTCTTTTTTAAAGTTTCTTTTGCGAAACACACCCTGATGTGGCAAGCTACACTACATAACAGACTTCCTACAGTTTAGATGTCAGGTCCATGGGGTAACTACTCTGCCAATTCACCCAATGCTTTCACTCCACCCCATCCCTTTTTGACATGCCATTCTAGTGGCCCAGACCATAAGTATGGGCCCTGGTCGAAGGATTAATACTTATTCAACCTTGCTAGCAAACCAAGGCCCCGTAGTCTTTCTCAATTTCCATGCATGTTTTGTCGATTTCATACTATATTACCAACAAGTGCATTTCCAAGATAATTGAAAACATTTTAGGGGTACTTGAAAGTTCTCATTAATTTGTTTTTTCTTTGGAAATTTCTTCAAGTCACATGCCCCTAGAAGTCAGAAGCTACACTATAGAGCACATACTTCCTTAAGCTTAGGTTCCAAGTCTAAGGGGAATCTGTTCCACCGAATTGTCCCAGGACTTACCCCTGGACTCATACCTTTTTTCCATTCATGCGGGGCAAACCACAACAAGTACAAAACCTTGGTAGACAACCTTCATTATTCATAAAACTCACCAATGAAACAAGGCCCCATGGGCCTTTTCAATGCTCTTGCTTTTGATCAATTGTATATTAAATTTATCCACAAGTGCATCCTCCAGATCAGTGTTGTAAAACTCACCAAAAAATTGGTGAGTTTCCTATTTTTCAGTAAGTGCAACCTAGAACAAGAAATCACAACAAATAAATTGTATTTTTTTTGGAAAATTTGTCAGATCCACAAGTGTGGTAAGTTATGCATGATTCTTGTGGAAACATAAGGTGCCACTTTTGAACTTCAGGGAGAACCCAAACACTAAGGAAACTCATAGTAAGTCGAAAGCACACACCATGAATGACTAATTTTCCCATGTTTGAAGGGTATGTCTACTTCTCATTATTTTCACATCCTCATAAAATTGGGTGAAAAAACAGAGAAAAGGGACGTTGAGCCTCTCATAAACTCATCTCAAAGAAGGTAGAATCATCAAATACCAAAAGAATTAGAAGTTTGTTTCAAGAGTTAGATTTTTTTTGCATGCAAAAAAGAAGTTAGAGTTTCTAGTTTACAACTAAAAGTTATTTTTTAGTTATATTTGGCCAAATATTGCAGTAGTTTTTTGTTTGAGACATAAACAAGGCACAAGGGGGGGAAGGGTGGGGAAATATTGCAACACTAGCCTCACCTTAGTTGTTTACCTACTTTTTTGATTGGCAATTTGGCCCCTCATAGTGGCTAGTTTGCATAATGCTTAATCTTGACAATCACATCCTAGGTTTGGTCAAACTCTACACATCAAAATGATGCAAGATACATGGTGGATACTATCTACACCTTGTTTAGATCAATTGGACAGAGAGCCTACAGTACCATTTTTTTTTATTTCTTCATAATTAATGCACAGGGTTAATTATAGTCTAATAAGGGAAATTTATTTACCCAACTCCACCAAGCAATCTATGAATGGGAAATTTGCAAATAAATTTTCTTTCAATTCTCCAGTTCACTAATGTAGTGGCAGATTAGATAATGTTCCCTACTGATACATATTACATTCTTTGTGCCTCTAATCTCAACTTGAAATGTGGTGGGAAACTATAGTTTATGATTTCATGCTCAATGAATTAGAAGATTGATTAACACAATATAATTGGTATGGCATTAGAATCTAGTAATGAAAATTACAGTAGCAACGTTCACCAAAGCCATGGAAAATAACATTCTTGATCTCTCAATATAAGGTGCATGTTTACTCTGCATATAGAAACTAAAAGGGAACAACATTTTTCATGATTTAAAGAAAATGTTTATCCAAAAATTGCAAATAAAAAAAGCATTGTTCTTCTTCCATAACAAAATTGGCATGCCAAGTCTCTCAAGCAGTTATAAATGGCACAAGTTTGAGCATAATCCCAAATTAAATGTTGGTCTTGGTTAATTGTTTATTGTTTGAAGATGACTGACTCCTTTAACATACAATTTAGTAAGTTCTATCATATTGTTGTTAAAATATCAAAATTATGTTTTCAACTGCGCTCATTGTCTTGGAAAAGGCTGAGACTGGATTTGTCATGTGGTCTAGGGAATCAATAGGGACCATGATCATTAGAATATGGTGCTTCTATTATTTATGGGTATGACATAATTCTGAAATCATGTACTACTCCAAATTTACAAACATAGAGAACATAACACTCTTGTTTGGAAGAAAGAAAGGTATCCACCAAATAAATCTTGCCATGCAAATAGGAAAGTGGAAGGAAAATGATTAATCTTCAAATCATCCAAACCATTTTTCTTAGGAAAAAAAACAAAAAAAAATTGTGGTAACTAACAATTTATCTAGAGCATCTATAAGAGTTGAAACTACGATGTGAACTAATAAGACAAAAAGACAATATGAACCAAGTAAACATGAATGCTCAAAAGCAAAAAGAATTGGCACATCTGTGAATACTTGTGATTTTTTGGTTATTTCTAGACATATCCATTATATACATGCAAATAAAATCAAAGTGCCAAACAAAAATATTGTTCGTGAATTAAGTTGTAGTGGCAAGTACTTACTAGTTTTAAAACTTCACCAAAATCTCCTCTGATTTGACAATGGAAACAAGCAATATTCTTTGATAATTTGACTTGCCTCTTAATCAATCAAAGACTCGATAACTAACAAATTTAACACTTCTACACTCATATTTTGTTGAGTCTTGCACAAAATTTCACCTCAAATGTATTCATGGTTCTAAAATATATCCACATAGAAAACTCATTAATCCAAGGGTGAATTGCAGTGTGGCAAAAGATAGAAATGGAAGACAAACAACAATAGCAGACAACAACACAGTGGCAATGGTTATTATCAATCCAAGTAACCCATGTGGCACTATTTTTACCCATGATTATTTGACTAAGGTGGGTTGTAATCTGGCTACATAATTAACTATTTGTATATTGTTGGCTTCCCTTATTCCCCTTAATTTGCACTTTAAATATCTTCTTCTATTAAGTAAAGTTGATATATAATTTTCTACAGTTAGATATCGAGTTGAGTTTTGTTCATGGTCTATATGAGGAAAATGTTTTTATCATGGAAAGATACTTATTTCTACCTCGATTTTCTCACTCTTATAAAAACATGTCTCTAATATATTAAGAGGAAAAGGCTTTATATTGACTTGTGTGTAGGTAAACATGTGACATTTTTTGTTTTCTTTTGTTGGTGAATTGAAATTTTAAACTACCATATAGGTATAAAAGGCAACTAAAAGGTTAGGTTTGTTAATAATCTCAGATGAAGTGTATGCTCATATTGTATTTGGTGAGAATCCATTCATTCCAATGGGATTCTTTGCATCGATTGTATCGGTTCTAACTCTTGGGAGCATTTCGAAGAAATGGATGGTTTCAGTTTGACGGATTGGTTGGGTTGCAACATGTGATCCACGTGGTATTCTAAGGAAATATCAGGTTTATATTGTAACTACCAGCCTAGATCCACGGGGGATTCACCTTATTGACCAATATCTTATCACGTTTATTCAAAGGTGGGTTTAAAATTATGAAAAATAGAATCAATATATTGTAGGTATTGGGGGAGATGTAGGGCATGGGGGGTTATAGGTATTAGGGGGTATAAAAATGAGCATTTGGTAAAAAAAGGGGTATCTAGTAAAACAAGGTTTTTTTTTATTGGGAAAATGTATTGGAAGGGGGGTTAAGCAAAAGGATTTGGGGAGGTATTTATCAATATCTAGTACAATTAGGGGTATTCTTTAATATCCCACAAATGAACATGTTATGTCACAGGTTCATTGAGTGGAGACCCCGTGCCTAGATCCATCTTAAACTAGGATCTATCAAGCAGCAAGAGGAATCAAATTTTGCTTATCACGAAACTTCACCATATTGTTGGCATTCAGTTTATGTGTGAGAAATGTATCCAATACGAGGGTTTTGGAAAGACATTGCAGGTTGTAGATTTTCTATTAAATAGTCCATGGACCATTTATTAGTTTTTGTGCCTGAGAACATTTTCCTAAAATAGCAAAGTATTGATTACAAACACAACAACATTGGATGATGAGAGTGTATTCATCAACCAAAGTGGGAGTTTTCCTTTGTCAATGTTCAAACCCAAAATCAGTGCCAAATGTTGAAGAGAGAATCCAACTGAAGCATTGGTTTCAAATGACATTAATCTAGTAAGTATGATAGATGGATATTTTACCAATGAATGAATAGGACAACTTTTGAGCCTAATACGCTTGTCTGAATGAAAATTTGTCAGCATGTTTTTATGATTTTGACAGAAAGGTACTATTAATATATCCATAGCCTCTTTGTTTCTATCCTAGCACTTGGTCTGCATACTATGGTATCATGCTTATGCCAATAATTGATTGTTCCATCTCGCCTTTTCTAGTGGCTATGACATTCATGCTGGTTTAAGCTTCTCTATAAGATTTTGAAGTTAGTCAAGATAGTTAAGTTGAAGCGTTAAAATATTGAGTAATATGGATACCTAACCTCTAAATGTCAGTACTTAAATTACTTAGATTTCACTATGGATGGAATTGATAGAGTAGTGCTAATGGGAAATAACATCAATTGCATTTTTTTATTATATATTATTGCATAGGTATTTCCTGAAGAATCATACTCCTAAAGTTCAATTCTTTTTCTCATCTACTCCATCTTGTTGGGTTATATATGAAACTGGAAATTGTCACCTAATGTCTTGTTTCTTTCATAGCTTGGTGAACACATGTAAGGTGTATTGACCTCCATTATCACACCTTAACCTTCCTATGGAATTTCCACTCTACTTCTCAGCTACAATGTTTAATGCTTTGAATGCTTCAAAGCTTTGTATTTCTGCATCAATAAGTAAACATATACTTTTCAGGAAGCATATAAGCAAATGTGATAAAATATTTCGAACCTACAAGAAGCAAGGTTTGCATAGGGCCACAAGTTCCAAAGTGCACCAACTCAAGAAAATATTTTGCTTAGCTTGAGATGCATTTTGGAAACTGTGTAGATTGATGTATCCCATCTAATTTATCAAGATACAAATATGGATACCAATTCAGATACAATTACAACTAGTTTTTACAAAAGGATGGATACAACATGTAATAATATATATATAAGGAGCTTTTACCCTGCACCAGTCTACAGTTTTTGAAAGACCACTTTCCTCCGGCCTGTGGTTAGGTTTCTCCCATTCTTTTCATCTCCCCATTTGTTTTTTCCCCATCCCATTTTCCCTGTAGTTTTTTCCCGACGTTTTTCCTCTCTATAGCCCTTACCATGGATGCTTCCCTCCCGCAAACCATGTTGGTTTCTGGCGCCATTAGGAAGTCAACCTCGTTGGATGATGTGGCACCAAAGAAACTGACAGATGGAGGCTTTACTACAAAGATGACAGAGGTGAGGGTTTCATCTTTGCTTCCACCTTTTTCTCCTTCGATTTTTCATGTTTCCCCCTCCCAGACCCCTCTACAAGATGAATTAATTTTTGGAGATTTCACTAAACACTGGTTTTCAGGACCACACAACTCTTCGGTCGGCTCTCTACCCCCTCTTAGTCTACAATGGGCCACTGATTTAGACTGGTTCAGCTTAGCCGAAGGGGGGTTATTAAACACCCCCTTTGTGTCTCCACGCGATGCTCTTCTTCCTAGAACTACGTGGGTTTTCCAGTTTACTCAGAAAAGGGTCAAAGAGTTTCTACACCCTTCCCCTCCAACAAGGGTTTCATCTCAGCTCTGTTAGAAATGGATGAACATAGAGGCTGCGACTGGATACCCCTCTCCAGAGATCGCTCAAGGAAGCCTCTCCCATACTCAGATGACAGGACGGTTCATGGTGGTACAAGACCAAGGGCGGAAGGTTCTAGGCTTAAAAGGAAAAACCTAAAATCAAAAGGAAGGATTGGGAACCTAGCCCTCGAAGAAGCCGTCGAGATCAGCCAGGTATCCCACATGGAAAATCAAACACTAGTAGGTCGTGTCAGTGGAAAAATATTTTCGGTTAGCACTATACAGGAATGGATGTAGAATGTTTGGAAGGAGGACCTTGGTTATCTTCCAGAGCTTGTGGAGTTGAACAAAAATTGGTATGCTTTCACCTTCCAAAACTTTGAACACTCAAAGTGGGTGTTGGACAAATCTTGGAGCATTAACAACTCTCCTATCCTACTCAAACCCTGGAATCTGCTCTTTGATGCAAGTACATAACAGCTTGATAAAATTCTGGTATAGGTAAGACTACCTGCGCTTCCCTTCCATCTCTGGACCTTCGAATATTTCAAAAAAATTGGAAATTTCTTAGGAGATTTCTTGGATGTGGACATGACCTTCAAAGAATCGAAACAAAGGAAGGTAGCAAGAATTTTGGTCAATTTAAATGTCAGGGAAGGTCGTGGTGAAGAGTTTGATCTCAGCTGGGGAGGCTACAACTATATTCAGAAATTGGATTACGAAAATATCCCTTTCAGGTGCCGAAGGTGCCACTAGTATCGTCATCTGATTAAGAGTTGTAAGATTCCACTAAGAACCAGAGGAACATCATACTTTAGGGACAAATTAAGTTCACAAAACATGTCTTCTACTACTACTTCCTTCGTCGATTCACAGAAGGACCAAGGCTGTCAAACAGATATTTTTTTTCAGAGGATGTGTCGTTGGAGCAAGTCGCCCATGCTCAGATCTTGTACCATTACAACCTGTCTCTCGGAGCCCAGCCATGATGGGATCATCCTCTCTTTATGTTGCGCGTATCTCCTCTAACCCTACTCCTTCCATTACTGTTTTAATTAACAATTTATCATTAAATGGTTTGGAGTGGTTGAGAACCCCTCCCCTTCCCCCTTCCCTTCCCCCTCAAATGTNATGTCCCCCCCCCTCCTTCGGTTTCTCCCCTGCTCCCTCCTTGCCCTCTGACCTTTCAACTCTCCTCTTCACATGTTCCTCCATTGGCTCTACTTTCTACAACAGTTGAAGAAGACTCTTCTTCTTCCTCTTCAGCCACTTCCACCGGGCGCTACTTTTTAAGATCATTGAGAAAAGATCCCTCGGGGGGCTTAGCTATGGATCAACCCCCAATGGAGAAAAGTGGAAGAGGGAGAAAATATTATTTTTCTAAGGCATGGAAGAAGGCCAAGATAGACCTTCTATCAAGGAAACAGGTCTCTATTGAAAGGGCGCTTAGAGCAAGGTGTGCCCTGGGAAAGGGGCCTTAATGAAATGTTGTTCTTTTAACTGTAGGGGATTGGTTGGCCCCCACAAAAGACCAGCCCTTAAAAGGGTGACTCTTTCATAACACCATGATATCCTTCTTCTATAGGAAACTTTGGGGGAAGGAGAGGAAGTAACCACCAGACTCTCCTCCTTACTCCCAGATTGGAAGTTCATAACCTTGGAATCTATTGGAAGGTCAGGAGGACTGGCTATTGGATGGAATTCTCGCTCTATAAAATTCATCAACTCTTGGGGTTTTGATTCTAGACTTGGTATAACAGTCATCTCGACGGAGATGGAAGAACCTCTCAACATTGTTAACATCTATGGACCATGTCATAACAAAGGCTCCTTTTGGGACAAAGTCTTCTCCAAATCTTTCTTCAAAGATCAGATAATAGTCTTGGGAGGGGATTTAAACTTCTCTTTGGGTTTTTCAGAAGTTTGGGGCACACATGCGAGAATGGACCCTTTGACTAGTTTCTTCACACAAAATATGGCAGAGTGCAACATTCTGGATATTGAGTCAGTCAAACTCAAACCAACCTGGAGAAATAACAGAGTGGGAGAAGCTCGTGTAGCCAAAAGATTGGACCGTTTCTTGATAAAGGACTGTCTTCTAGAAAAACCCTTACAGTTGAAGCAGTGAATCGGACATGGAGGAATCTTAGATCATTATCCAATTTTTTTCAAATTAAGAAAAGGGGCGAACAAGCCACCCAGCCCTTTCAAATTCAACAGAACGTGGCTCAACGATGCCAATTTCTAAAAACTGGTTTGGAAAGTTTGGATACCCTATAATCCAGAAAGAAACTCTATGGTTGGGCTACACCTTATCAAAAACCTACAAAGACTCAAAGAAAAAACTAAGAACTGGGCCCATCAAAAAGCCCTTATGGAGGACTTGGAACTAAAAGAACTGAATTTACAACTAAAGCTCTTATCAGAGGAAGAAGGTGGAGGTTTTGCCATGTCAAAAGATAAAATAAAACTGCTCAAATTGGAAGAAAGGAGGAACATACTATTAAAGGAAAAGGAAGAAACATGGAGATTAAAAAGGAGAGCCATTTGGTTGAAAAGTGGAGATGAGAACACAAAAAAATTTCAAGCTTATGCAAAAGGTAGGAAATGCTCTAACACCATTTGGCATCTTAAAAATCAAGATGGATCGTAGAAACATACTTTTGAAGGAATGTCAAGAATCGGAAAAAACTACTTTCACGAACTCTACAAAGCAGAAAACAAGGCTATTATTGAAGAAGTAATCTGAATGACACAATACTTCCCTAGTTTTGCAAACGAGGAGGATAACTGAATGCTTATGGAGGGAGTAACTTTAGAAGAGCTAAAAGAATTTATGAACAATTTTCAAAAGGAAAAAGCCCAGGACCAGATGGATGGACCATTGAGTTCTTCCTGGGATTCTTTAATCTTCTTGGACATGATATTCTAAGACTAGTTGAAGAGATAAGGCTAACAGGTCAATTGCCACACAGCTTAAACTCTACCTTTATATACCTTATCCCTAAAAATGATAATCCAGACTCTTTGGATGACTTCAGACCTATCTCACTGTGCAATTGTATCTACAAGATTGTGTCCAAAGTCTTAGCAAGAAGATTAAAAAGAATCCTCTCGGACAAGATATCACTTGAAGAGTTCAGGTTTTTGGAGGGAAGACGAATCCATGAGGCGATAGGGGTAGCTCAAGAAGTATTACATAGCATAAAGACCAAAAAGTTAAAAAGTGTGGTGCTGGAAATCGATCTCTCAAAAGCCTATGATAGAGTAAGTTGGCTCTACATACGACTCCTCTTAACACATCTAGGCTTCACAGTCCCTTTCATTAGATGGATTATGTGCTGCATTTCAATTGTTTCTTTCTCAGTGCTCATAAACGATTCAGCAACGCCTTTTTTTAGAGAAGAAAAGGGTTTAAGACAGGGATGCCCCCTTTCCCCTCTACTTTTTCTTCTGGTAGCTGAAGGACTAAGCAAGGCTATTGTAGAAGAAAAGCTTTCAGTATCCTTCCCTGGAATAAGTATTTCCACTTCTCTTCAAATCACACATCCTTCTCTTTGTGGACGATATTATTATCTTCACCTCTCGAACGAGAGTGGAGGCCAAGATTTTAAAAAACACTATAAAACTTTTCTCCAAATCTATTGGAATGCTCATTAATGAAGGGAAGTCCACCCTTACATCATCTTGCCTCTCAAAAAATGAATTAGGAAGTTTTCGACAGCCTTTTCCCTTTGAAGGAAAAACTATAGATGAAGGTTTGAAATAGTTGGGATTCGTTCTAAAGCCAAATGATTACAAGAAGGAGGATTGGACCTGGTTGCTCAAAAAACTGGAAAAAAGTCTTTTAACCTGGAGTCATAGATGGCTATCCAGGGTTGGTAGACTAGTCCTAGTTAAATCAGTCCTGGAAGCTATTCCAGTTTTTTGGATGTCTCTTTCCTGGATCCCAAAAAGAACTTTGGAGGCCGCAAGAAAACTCTCTTTCAGATTTTTGTGGAGTGGAAAGAAAGATTCACAAGTGACACCTTGGGTAAGATGGAAAAGGATCGCAGCCCTAAAGACTCTAGGTGGCTAGGGTCTAAAAGATATACATGTTTTTCTCAAAATCATTGGCTGCAAAGGGAGGATGGCGATTGTTAACCACAAACAGTCTTTGGAGAAAGGTAGTTATAAGTAAGTACATTGAACCAGACTCAGTGGAGGCATGGATCAGACGGGCTCATAAATCCTTAAAAGGTGTATCAGTGATCTGGAAGGCTATCATAAAATCCTTCCCAGTTATCAGGGATAGACTTTCTTGGAAAGTGGGGAATGAACATCGAGTAAGATTGGGGGCAGACCCCTAGATGGGCAGTGAAGGCAAGCACCTTCTTTCAGATCATCTTATCCTTTCATTAAGAATAAATGGACTTGATACTTTAAACACCTTTTCCAACCCGACCTCTACAACTTTATGGACTCAAGGGTGGAAATCGGCTACTGAACTTGATTTAAATGATGAAGACACAGCAGAACTGGAGAGATATCACACAGCCCTAAAATCAACACAGGTCAGATTAAGAAACCAAGAAGATGAAATTGTTTGGGATAGAACTGACACTAGTATCTACACTCCAAAGGAAGGCTACAACTATCTTATTCAAGAATTAGTCCAAGCAGAACCAATCTGGTGGTGGAAAAAGATCTGGAAAGTAAATTGTCCTGCAAAGTCAAAACTTTTCTTGTGGAATGTGCTATCAAACAAAGCTCCAACCTAGAACATACTCCAAAAAAGAAATCTTGTTGGCCCAGGAAGATGTCCACTATGCAAGATTGATGGGGAATCAGCACAACACCTTTTCCTAGACTGTTCTTGTATAAGGAAGGTTTGGACAGAAGTCTCCAGATTACTAGCAAAAAAAAAATTCTAGATAGGCCACTCTCTGGAACAAGCTTGGAGGAACTAGTGGGAGAACATATCTTATAAAAGATAAAGAATGCTACCGCTACTGATCATTTGGGGAGTATGGCTTCCAAGGAATGAAGCCATATTTAATGAGGTTTTTCTAGCTCTTGAAAAAACTACTCTCAACAGTCTGGACATCCTTTCCTCCTTTACTCCTTCTAAAGGAAGAGTCAAGATCAGAACTATAAGGGAAGTAACCATTGAAAAAACAATTCCCTGGGTATTTTTTGATGGAGCCTCCCAAAACTACATATGTGGAGGTGGAGGGTTACTATTGTTGGTTGTGGAGCCTGATTATCTTCCTGATTTATAGGTCTTTTACTTTCAGCCGTGTTTATACCCCATGAAGTATTTACACCCCAGAAGTATGTACACTCTTCCACGCGGGGGAGTGCAGAGGGGGGGTACCCCCTCT
>ML792041.1:348573-363767 GCA_009831015.1 Picea engelmannii
TATACAGTTGAGGTACCACTTCATACGATCCACCTTGGAAGATGGACAATTGAAGATGGAAAAGATACATACTAGCCAGAATCCTGCAGACATGTTAACAAAGGGAGTAACCAGGGAGAAACTGAGTTCTTGCTCAGTTTCAGCTGGTCTTCAAGAATGAAGATGAAGATGAGAAATTTGCCAGGTCCAAGAAGGTTCAGAGTCCAACATATACAGCAGCGGTGGAGTTGTTGAGATCAGTCTCCAAGTGGGAGAATGTTGGTTGTGGAGCCTGATTATCTTCCTAATTTATAGGTCTTTTACTTTCAGCCGTGTTTATACCCCATGAAGTATTTACACCCCAGAAGTATGTACACTCTTCCACGCGGGGGAGTGCAGAGGGGGGGTACCCCCTCTGCGGGGTCCGGGGGGCCTATCCCCCTGGCTGGGGGGTCTGGGGGCAAGCGGGCCCCCGAAGCAAAAATTGCCTTGTAAAAGTATATTGTAATTTCATTGTAAATCTGGATCGTTCATTATAAGGTCGCAAATCTAACAATAGAGATTATGTTAGGGTTTTTTGCCCTAGAAGGCAACCCTCTTTTATGAGGGAAATGTATTGCGGCTATGATTGATGGTGAATATTGTATTCGGAGAGGGGAGACTGTGAGAGAAATAAGAGGAAGTTACAGCGGGTTTTGTTGTAGGTTGTATCCCTTCATTTGTTGGATAATAATAAAGGAAGGAGCTGGCAATTTCTCTGGTGGACGTAGCCCACACTGGATGAACCACGTAAATCTGTGTCTATCTTGTATTGTGTGTCTTCTGTGTTTTGTTTCTGCATTTGTTTTATTTTATTGCTCCGCGATCCTGTTTTTTCTAACAACTATTCTATTTAGACTCGCACTATTACACCTTGACTTCTGGCTTAGGAATTGGAACAAATAATTATGCTGAACTTATGAGCCTCAAACTACTTTTGGCCTTTGCAATTGAACAATATTATAAAAAGATAACAGTTTATAGAGACTCAAAAAATGTAATAAACTGGATAAATGGAACACAAAGATGCAAGAATATCAGACTTGCAAATATAGTGGAAGACATAAAAACACTACAAAGAATTTTTTATTCGTTTTCATGTCATCATGTTTACAGGGAAAGAAATGAAGAAGCGGATCAAGCCTCGAAAGAAGGCACACACTTAGACTTGGGCCACTGGAAGATTGCAAATTTCTTAAATGAACAAATTCAAGAACAACAAAGAACCTTTTTGTGAAATTTTTGAAACCATTATTGGATCAGAAATCTTATGTAAATCCTAAGGGATTAAGAAGACAGAATTACAACAACTTTGGAAACCACTTGTGGTTTGTAAATCTTTTTGTAAAATCCTAAAGGATTAAGACGACAGAACTACAATCGAAGAACTTCAACTTGCTTTGAAGTAATACAGACATACCAGATCAAATGAATACCCTCATGAAGTGTATCTACAAAATGTAATTTTGATCATTTTTATGATATAAATTACATTTTTTTCCGTGGAAAAATAAATTTATATATATATATATATATATATATATATATATATATATATATATGCAAAACAAATACCATGAAACATAACCAAGATTTCATGGATATTGCCTACAACTATGTCATAAAAAATGCTATTAAGAGACTTTACTACCTTATGGATATTCAACTTGTTTACTCATCCTAGTTGTATATGAAAATATGGTGTCCTCTTCTTATACAAGCCTAGAATTGGTCCATATAAAATATAATATTGTTTGCCATATTATCATGCACACAAACAATTATGTAACCATTCCTATGAAACTTGTGGAATAACAAGGAACATTATAGCTATAATTGTGACAATGTTATAACCTCCATGCAATAAATAACCCCATCACCACGAGGCTTTGTTTAACACAAACAACTATATATAATAGTTTTTAGGTACATTCCATGGTTGAAGGCTAGATATGTTATTTGAATGTTTGACCAGAATTTTGGCAAAGATGTAGTTACAATTTTTTGAGTTATCTGTAATATCCAAAGATTACCATTCTCTCATTGCAACCTTCAATCCTTCTTACCTTGGATGGGGAAACAATTTATTGCAACCCAGTGGTGTACAAAAACTTGTTTCTGTGTAATGGCCAAACTATACCTTAACATGAGAGTCAAAATCACATGATATATTTTTGGGTTTGTCCATTTCCATACTGCTCTATTTCCTCTAGCAAAGCCATGGAAGGCCATCACTTAACTACTTTGGTCCTTTCAGGTCTGAAATTGATGACAATTTCAAAATATCACTAATAAAAAGTATTTGTTATTTATTATTAGATCATTCAATGCACCCAAATGTCTTTTTTTGTTGAGAGTCTAAAAGGTTACTTATTGTTTTGATGTCAATTTGGGAGTATGATTCTCTAGGAATTACCTATGTAATAAAAAAAATGCAATCAATGTTATTTCCCATCAGCACTACTCTATCAACTCCATCCATAGTGAAATCTAAGTAATTTAAGCATTGACATTTAGAGTTTAGGTATCCATATTACTCAAGATTTTAACTCTTCAACTTAACCATCTTGGCTAACTTCAAAATCTTACAAAGAAGATTAAACCAACATGAATGCCATAGCTACTGACAAAGGCGATATGGAAGAATAAGTTATTTTCATACCATAGTATGTTGACCAAGTGTTAGGATAGAAACAGAGAGACTTTAGATAGATTAATAGTACCTTTCTGTCAAAATCATAAAAAACATGTTGACAAATTGTCATTCAGACGAGCTTATTAGGCTCAAAAGTTATCCTCTACATTCATTAGTAAAAGATCCATCTATCAAACTTACTGGATCAATGTCATTTGAAACTAGTACTTTAGTTGGATTCCCTCTTCAACATTTGGCACTGATTTTGGGTTTGAACATTGACAAAGGAAAACTCCCAGTTTGGTTGATGAATACACTCTCATCATCCAATGTTGTTGTGTTTGTAATCAATACTTTGTTGTTTCAGGAAATTGTTCTCAGGCACAAAAACTAGTAAGTGGTCTATGGACTATTTAATAGAAAAGCTACAACATGCATTGTCTTTCTAAAACTCTTGTATGGGATACATTTCTCACACATAAACTCAATGTTGACAATATGGTGAGTTTTTGTGATAAGTGAAATAGGTGTATGTACATAGTTATTTATTTCTTATTTGATTTTTCTTGTCATGTAACCTAGCGTCCTAACGTACGTGACAACATCTCCCTTATATTGGGTTTAGAGCACCTCACTACTCTCAAAGCTATATGGTAGGAAAAAATGAGTTTTAGGGCCCAAATGGATCTTGCCAAATTTGTGTTTAATCCTGGATCAATGACAGATCAGTAACATAGCCAAGAAGCCAATCTGGAAAAGCACAAGTAAGAATAATGTAAACTATACTCTAGCAATATGACCACTACCTTCACCAACATTGGACTCAAGGAAGCAGCATTATTGTCATCCTTCTTGGAAAGAGGATAAGCAATAGTAGTAAAACTTAATTGAAAAGGTCGATGTTGATTTATCACATGCATCTTTGATACTCAACTTGTTTGCTTTTGCTTGCAAGCCCTACAAAGGGCTTATAAAGAGCCTCCCCAAGTTGTGATTTATTCTTATCTAAGAACTAATAACCCATTAAGAACTAATAACCCATTGATCTAAACACAATGTACATGTTTATTTATATTCTACAACCACAGTTTAACTGAAAAGCTTAAACTTGTAACTAATCAAAGGAAGTAATGTCAAGAGTCAAGATATAGAGGCAATCATGTTGATTTCCACTTGATTGTAAACACTATTGATTCTAATAGTAATCTTGCTCATGAAGAACACAATCATATTGCTTTGTGAATATGATGATATCAATCAATCACAATCAAGGCATTGTGAGTAATGTTGAAGTATTAACACTCCAATGATAATATTAAGAGTCAAGACAAAAAGTTAGGATTTTGATAAAGTATCATTAAAGTAAGTAGTTTGGGGAAGTCAGTGGCAAAAATAACGCCCATATGAATAAAAGGATATCAAAATAAATTAAAAATGGACTCCAAAAACATAAAAAAGTAGGTCAATGTAACTAAAAGAGTACATCCATTATAGGTACAAAGTTGGAGTGTGGAAGCAACTACTCAATCAATATTGAAATACATGTGGGTGGATAGAAGCCTATGGCTAGAGCTTGCATCCCTCATGATGTATAGAAAGCCACTATTGTCTGAGACAATACATGCAGGTGCATTATTCGAAGAGAGAAAAAGTTGATTGTCCAGTAAATGGAAAGTCAAAGTATGAATGTTAAATTTTAAAATGCATATTATTTGGTAAGGTTTCAAGATTTATAACTTTTTAAAATATTTCAAGGTTTAGAATGATTCAAACAAACATGTGGAGGAAGAATTCAACAACAAGTGTCACAGCTCTGCAAACAAGAAACACCCATCACATAAGGACTCAAAGAAAATAAGAATGGAAGATGATACTCACCATACACGTGGACTCGTGGAGTGAACATGAAGATATTTGTAGGCTCGAGAGACATCCACCAGCATAAAGACAGCATTGCAGAGAGAGAGAGAGAGAGAGAGAGAGAGAACAATTGGTAGATTGTATATTGACACATATACCAGTCTTGTTTTCAAGTCAACATGGGCAGAGGCCAGACACCAATCAAATATAGTATCTATGGAGACCACAAAAAAACATTTATCTACATAACTAATCAGACAACCCATCCATTGGGATTCCTTTCTAGCTTGGGACTTTTTCACTTTGCTAAGAAATCAAGGGAGTTTAGGCCTTCCTAACATAATTCCTTTTACTACATAAAGAAAGAAAATTGAGAAGTGAATCATACCCTTCCCGGACTAACAGACTTGGTTGAATTAGCAATCATAGACTTCTTCATTGTAAATCTCTATAACCCTAACCTTGAAAATCTCATCCCCTACTCCTTCCATGATAATTCTACTGAAATTGGGACTTGATCTGGGCCTGGAGTGGAATTTTATTTTTGAATAAGAAGAGATATGACAAGCTATCAAACAATTGTCTCTGACTTTCCTACATCTTTGGCACCTTCGCTTTGTGAACACAATCCAAACACGCTAAAGGGGGCAGGGTTGGAAACACATATTCAGTTACAACAACATTTATTGGAGAATCGTGTGAGCTAAGTGATCCTTATTGCCATTGCAACACACCAATCATTTTCTGTCAGCCCAAAGAACCAAACATTTATGAACCATTCTAAGAATTTGAAACATATTGATAGATGGCCTATTTACAAGTACCCCATGCCAGGGAAGGAAGGAACTGAATAAGCACACTTTTTATTCTCGGGCTACCTTCCTATATTCATAATAAAGAAATCATGTCCCCATTGATTGTTTGTGTGGGGGTTCACTAAGCAATTTTGAGCTCCTTGGCAATACCAAACATGGTATAACTCTTACCAGACCCTGTTTCTCCATAAATTATGATAGTGCATTTGTCCCTGAGCTTCACTCTTTCCACACGACCTTCAATGTAGGTAAGGTAAGACAATTGTAGGGCCTCTTTTGTAAAATACCCAAATTTTCATATTTGTCAAATGCCCATATTAAAATATAGTTAAAGATACAATTTCCTTCTCGAATAATATCAATCTCAAATGTTAGATTTACATTTTCATATTTACCTTTCATCACAGATGTCAAGAGCACATAGAATTAAATTAATTGGGTATAGTCGGAATAAAACTTACGCTACTACCCAATTCAAAATATATAGCAAGGGATGAAAACTAGGGTTAATAAATAATATAAACCTTAACCATACCAACATTTATAGATCAAAATGTATAGAAAAAACATATTATATTCCACATATGATTAAACTAAATATTGTCTCAGATATATCAATGATTTTTATAAGCAAGAATGGGGTGTATAACTTCCATATTTGGCATCTGTAAAAATACATTTAGTTTTCTCCGGTTAAATAAGGAAAATAGACTCTCTAAATAGAATATTATTGGTCTCTTATATGTGAACAAAGAAATTAGAATACCAATTGCACGTACAGTCAATTGAGTTACTAGAATACCAATTCAACTTGCAATCATTGAGGAGAAGAAAATATCTTCAATGTAAGTATCTACTAGCCCACGCCAACTATACAAGGTATAAGCCTCAAAATATAGAGTGTATAGGGAGGGTATCATAACTTCAATTGAACATCTAGTATTAAATATATATCCAAGAGAGCATACAGATCTGCAAACCAGTGACTATATAGTAGATTGCTCCCTTTGGTACAAGTATTGAATTGTTTTATGATATCAAATGGAAAGCGTAACATTTAAACTCCATCATCCTAATTTAAATAAAGGTTTTGCATACAATGCTCTTCAATAAATGCCCTACACTTTAAATTTGTATATGAAAAATCCAAGTTTGAAACACGCTCTGTAATCACCAACAATAATAGGTTTACCTCTTCTTATTTTAAACTTTGAGCTCATTTGCTAATATTTTTTCTTGCTCTAATATCTCAATATCAACAAAGCTCTCAAATGCTCGAATTTTGAGCTCTCCAAAATTTCAATATAGACAACATATTTTTATGAAAATGTATATAATGTAACCAAGAAATAAAACACATGAAGGCTTTGCCCTTTCCCAAGTACATTATCTCTAAGAGCATAGACACTTCAAAGTACAAAAATTTGTTTGAGCATTAAGACTTCCATCGATCTATAGTAGGCTTGCTTTTCATTATTATATTGCATTTGGTTCAAACTTCAAGCCTAGCAAAGAATTTGATAAGATCATTTAGATCAAGTTCAGGCATTGGAAATTTTTATGGTATTAGAATTATATTATGGTTAAGGTTTTTAGACAAATCAAAATGAATTATCATACAAATTTTGTTCAACACCATTTATGTTCACTATGTCTTCAAAGGTCATGACTCATGACTTTGAAAAAATTGTTGAAAAGCTTAATGACTCAACACTCACCCTTTTGGCACAACTAAGTCCAACATACAATAACTTAAGTAATAGTCTCCCATAGTAGACTAACTTTATCTTGCTACTTTAATTTCAATTGGTCTAACCAACTGAAGTCTTCGACGCCTTTATTTTCTCAAGTAAACCTGGATGCAGATCCAAGTGTTTTTCTTCCCATATCAATAGAATGATTGCTTTCATAATTTGTCCTTGACCTTTGAGCGCTTCCTACCATTTGTTTCCCAACATATTTACTCCTAGAGATTAATAATTTACTACAATTATCCGAGCTCTTATACATGGAAGATAGTTCTATTACCTAAACCCTGCAATCCTATGTGACTGTTGATAAACCCTATCCCCTTCATGGCGACAGTTCTTGGTGGAGGGGTGATCTGTATTATTTTCAGAACGAAATGAATGCAGCGATATTACAATGAAATACACATAAAAATTTGCCAGAAATAGAGAAATACAACAATACATGATTTCTACTAATGAAAGAAATGTATAGAGACTGTAAAAATACAGAGTGTAAGACTCGCTAGAATGGTGGCAGATTTATCTATGAGAAGAGATGTGACGGCTACGCTCATTCACAAGAAGATAATCACAATGAGGCTTTGAAGGCATTTTTATGATAAACATGAATGCCAAAACCCCATACATCCAAAAACCTAACCCTAGGAGATGAAGCGCCAAAAGTCATGTGGGCCCCGTTGGGGTAAGTTAGTACATTAACTTCCCTAGGTCATAACTTTTGCATACGATCTTTGTCTTAGGCGTGTGATAGCCCGTTGTAAAGGTCTTTTTGAGAACTATGCATTATGTCGTCAAAATCTGACTTCATCTGCAGTTTGATTGTGGCAAGCCAAGAAAACATTGTTTAGAGCCCCAAAACAGCCTTGGAAGTACACAAATATGTACTAACATGAATACTTCCAAAATAAGCCAGTTGGAATAGGTGGGCGACCACCAATATCCACCTAGATGTTGTGTAGGGATTTAGGACAGCCCCGTAAGTGCAGAACCCGCAATTACAAAGAAATGTCCCAAGTACAGAGAAATGTGTTGAACTGAAAACTGTCAAGATGAGCCAGTTGGAATTTGGAACATGTGGGTAGCCACCAATATCCACCTGGATCAAGGGGATCACCCCGCCTCCTCCAAACATTGAAGTGTTCCATGCTATGGTCACATCAATTCAGAAATTGACAAGGGCACCCCCATCAAAATTTGTCAAGAAGCTAGATGAAATCTCGACGGTCTCAGTTCATGTTGAGTCCTCCAGGAACCTTGCCCTCATATTTGCAGAGAATGGGCTCATCGGATAGTTCATTGGGATTTGGCCATACCCTTGAGCTATGGATATTTGGATCAATAAGAATTGGAAACCCCTCATCCAATGGCATTTCTCATCCTTTTTATGTGGTAAGGGTTTCTTTGTCTTTCCATTTGAACATAAAGCAGATCGAGATTTAATTTTTAGAAGGGAGCCTTATTTCATGGGTTCCATAGGTATGTATCTCAACATCTAGACCCTCGATTTCAATCCTAAGAATGATATCCCCTCTGCAATACCAGTCTAGGTCTGTCTCTCGTTCCTCCCCTTTCATTGTTGGACCAACGAGATCATTAAAAGTATTAGCAATACCCTAGGAAGATACATTGATCGAGTCGAACCACGAGAAGGCCTTCAAGCCTGTGTTTGCATTTACATGGAGGTGGATCTTGAAAAGGGTCTTCTTGAATCCATTCAACTAACTCTAGATGACGTGTCCTTTATCCAACAAGTAGATTATGAGCAACTTCCATTCTGTAAGGCCTATCACGAGTATGGACATTTCGCAAAAAGCTACCCCAAAATCCAATCAATTCGGACCAATCTAGGAGATCAAGAACAATGACAAACCCAAAAGAAAAAATGAGGTTTGGGTAAGTAGGGACCCCAAAAACATCCCCATGCTCATGAATTCCATGAATTCAGGGCCATTCTGGATTGGCTAACGCCCAAGAACGTGACAGAATTGAGGAGCTTCTTTGAGTTGTGCAACTATTACAGGCGGTTCATCCGGGGTTTTTCTCAACTTAGAGCACCGCTGACAAATCTTACCAAGCACGGGGCCTTCATATAGACCAAGAAATCACAGGAAGCCTTTGATCACATGAAGGAAGTCATGGGCACTTGTCCAGTGTTGGCACTACTAGACTTCACCTTGCCATTTGTACTAGAGTGTGATGCATCCGACAAAGGGATCGGTGCAGTTTTGATGCAAGGAGGACACCCCATTGTATTCGAGAATCGGAAGCTTAGTCAACCTAAGAGGTTGTACTCCATTTATGACAAGGAAATGTTGGCAATCATGCATGCCTTGACCAAGTTCAGACAATATTTGGTGGGCAGCAAATTCGTGGTCAAGATCGATCACAACAGTTTGAAGTATTTCCTTGAGCAGAAGGACCTCAGTGAGCGGCAACAGAAATGGGTGATGAAGGTACACGCATTTTACTTTGACATAGAGTATGTCAAGGGGAAGAAGAACATTGTGGCCGATGCACTATCGAGGAGACCTGCGGCATGTTCTTTGATGGAGATTTCAGTAGATTGGAAATCCCACTTGTTATTGGAATATTCCAAGAACAAGTTCGCTTGTGAGGTGATGGATGGGAAGATATAGGATGACCGGTATAGGGTCATTGACGATGTCATATTTTACAAGGACAGAGTCTACTTGGTGCCAGATTCAGGGCTTAAGAAGAAGATCCTCACCGTAGTTCATGATTCACCTCTAGCAGGCCATCGGGGGTTTTTGAAAACCTACAGACAAATGGAGAGGTTTTGGAGTTCCAGGAGCAGAAACTGAGGAGCAGGGTCATCAGAGAGTGTTTGATCAGATGGAGAGGGCTTCCAGTAGAGGACGCTACTTGGGAGAGTGAGCAGGTGTTGCAACACCCTGGATTGGTATTTCTTGAGGACAAGCAATTTCGGGAAGGGAGGACTATAATGTCCCATTCCAAATAGGAGCTTCATAGAGGAGGCTTAATGGTCTAAACTGCCCCGTTAGACTATAGCCAAGGCCACAGAGGGGTAAACAGGGTTACTAGAGGTCACTCCAGTCACAGGTGTTATATTCAAAAAGTAACATTGAGCTAAAAAGGGTTAAAAGCGCTTTTAAGTCATTATGAGCTAAAAATAGAAGTCAACAATGAATTAGGGTTTCGGCAGTGATTTAGGGTTTTGGAAGTCAGTGAATTAAGGTTTCAGCATGATTTAGGGTTTTGGAAATCTTTAAAGGAAGGGTCAGTGACCTAATTCATCATTATGCAGATTATGACTTGTCATTGAGGAGAAGAGGCGCATCTCAGGAGAGATAGTTCAGTGTATTCTAGAAGGAAGACACATGTTGGTTGATTTCGGTGTTGAAAGACGCACCCTAGTCACCGGGAAGATCATCCAGGTCTTCCATCATTCTTCATTGATTCCGTAGTGCTCCCATATTCTGGGTATTATCTTTTAGTTGCTTATTTGTATTCCGGCTAAAATCCTTTTGTCTTTTGATCTAGCCGAGTGTTGTTATTTAATTCAGCCGCAGTTGCTTATTTGTATCCCGGCTAAGATCCTTTGTCTGTTGATCTAGTCGAGTATTATCAGTTTATTCAGCCGCATTCGACCATTTTGTAATCCACAAAGATATCATAATACAACTTTGCAGTCCTTTGTTGCGTTTATTATTTGTATGGTCATTTATATGTTGTAAACCTTTGATCCTACACACACATTAGTAGTGTTTCCTAGACTAGCCAAGTCAGGAACATTATAGTGGTATCAGAGCTTTAGTCCTGCCAGCCTGTGACTAAAGACAATGAGTGCAGCAGAAGACCTAGAGGGTCGTGAACACGTAGGTGACGAATATGTCACTTACAACAGGCATCAAGAAAGAAGGCGTAGGTCTGATTTTCCCCCTTTTCCTCCTAGCTCAGAGGAAGAGGAAGAGGCACACAGAGAAGCAGAGAGAAGGGCAAAGCGTGAGGCTGAGCGCGAGGTAGAGAGGATGCTAGGAGATAGATATGAGTGACTAGAGGGCAGTGGCAAGGCCCCCCTAGATCCAGAGGCAGCTTTCATGCAGGTTATCAATGATATGTTAGCTAGTCAACGAACCATGCCTCAGTCCTTGGCACAGGTGGTTGATAGATTGGCTAGAGTGGGCACCCCAGATACACAAGTCCCGCATGCAACACAGGGGAACTCGGGAGCAGGCAGTAGACCCCAATCACCCTCTCGCACATACACCTCTGTGAGTAGGATTCCCATACCCTTGTTTCTCAGTTTTCAGAGGGCACCCCCGATAGTAGCACCGCCACCAATAGCACATAGGCCACCCACTCATGCCGATGGCATTGCAGAGTATAGGAGGGAGTACGCAGCATTGGGTCGTGACTTCCATCAGGACATGACCTTAGTCGAGTACTGTGGACTCAGACTCAGGAACCGTCCTAGAGAGCCACAGAAGGGAGGACCACAACAACAGTAGGGGCATAACCTCGATTTCATCCGAAAATTTGGGAAACTCACAATCCCTTCTTTCGAAGGATCGTCCAAATACACCACCAGAGCTTGGGTACAAAAGCTAGACATGTATTACAAGCTCAACCAAATGACCGAGACAGAGGCCACCAGTTTCACGACCTTACACTTGGAGGGTGAGGCACACGAGTGGTGGTATCATGGGCTGGTGACATTGGGTCACAGTCACATCACCTCCTCTAGGGAGTTTATAGATAGGCTCATGGATAGGTTTGACAGGAAGGATACCGAGATACACTTCAGGGATCTAGCCCAGTTGAGACAAACTGGCACAGCAGAGGCGTTCATCACAGAGTTTCAACAGATAGTCGTGGCAGTGATAGATATATCAGAGCCCAAGTTGATCATGCTATTCACAGAAGGACTCACAGAGCCTTTGAGAGGATGGGTGAAGGCATACAGGCCTCCCACTTTGTAGGATGTCATCCTTCGCACTCGAGATCTGGCAAACTCAATGCCAAAGACTAAAACTTTCTCCAAACCATTTGTGCCCTAGAGGGATCGAGACAGGAAACCATTCAAAAGAGAATGGAAGGGCAAGGAGAAGTTGGATGATGAGACTAGGTGAGAGCTTATGAGGAAGAAGCTTTGCTTCAGCTGCAAATATCCTTGGGTACCAGGCCATAAGCGCATGGGCAAGGGAGAGATTCATTATATCGAGGTAGCAGCAGACAGCGTGGACAGTGAGGAGGAGGAGCAGGATAGTGGATCCACTAGTTCAAAGGAGGAGTTAGCACCAGCAGAGGAGTAGCCTCCTCGTAGACCACCGACACTAGCAGGAACCCATCCTCCAATAGTCCCACAACCGCTAGAGCAGGCTAACAGGAGGAAACCAACAAAGCGAGGAGTCATAGCGACCCTTTCTGGTGTTCCCAGGTATGATACCCTCCGTATTAGAGGGATTATTCAGGGGCAATGGGAAATCGCCCTGATAGATGGTGGGTCCACCCACAACTTCATCGATGCTTCACTAGTATCGAGACGGGCACTTCAGACAGAGGAGTTTGATGGGTTTGATGTTGCGGTAGAAGATGGCCACACAGTGGAGTGTCTAGACAGAGTTCCAAACTTAGAGATGAAGTTAGGCAACTACACAGTGAGAGACACATTTTATATGGTTGACCTATCGGACACATATGTGGTGTTAGGAGTTCAGTGGATGATTACCTTGGGAAAAATCACTACCAACTACCAAACCTTGGAAATGGGATTTAGATATCAGGATGGGAAGAAGGTTGTTCTAAGAGGTATGTCGACAGGAGCACCCAGGACAGTTTCAGCCAAGAGGATGGAGAGGATATTCAGACATGGGGAGGTAGCATATGCCGCAGAATGCTTGATCACTACTCAGAAGGATTCAGAAGGTCGACAACAATACCATGCAAAGATCAATAATTTATTGGGACGACATCAGCAGGTCTTTGAGGCAATTCTACCAGGGAGACCACCTGACAGGGGGTTTGAGCACACCATTGAGTTGGAGGAGGGGGCCAAACCTATGATCACCCCCCCCTATCATCATCTTAGGAGGTTCAAGAATTAGATAAAGAAGGTAATCAAGGAATTGTTGGCGATGGGAGACATCAGACTGAGAAGCAGTCCATTTGCCTCTTTAGTTGTCTTAGTTCTAAAGAAGGATGGCACCATGAGGATGTGCATTGATTACCGAGCCTTGAATAAGAAAACCATCAAGAATTGGTACCCTATCCCACGCATTGATGAGTTGATGGATGAACTGCATGGGGCAATTTTCTTCTCAAAAATTGATCTACACTCTGGATATCATCATATCAGAATCCGAGATAAGGACATAGAGAAGACGACATTTCGATGTCATTTTGGACACTTCGAGTTCCTAGTTATGCCATTTGGGCTAACCAATGCACCCGCTACATTCCAGTCTTGCATGAACTATATATTCAGGGATCAATTAAGGAAATCAATCTTATTTTTCTTCGACGACATCTTGATCTATAGCCAGTCATGGCAAGAGCATATGAGGCACATGGATGATGTATTGAGCATCATGGAGGCACAGTCATTATATGCCAAAGAGTCCAAGTGCGAGTTCGGTATGACAGAGTTGCTTTAGTTAGGCCACATCATCAGTGCACAGGGGGTACAGGTGCACCAAGAGAATATCATGGCCATTCTGGATTGTCGATGCCCAAGAACGTGACAAAATTAAGGAGCTTCTTCGGGCTCGGCAGATATTACAGGCGGTTTGTCTGAGGTTTTTCTCAGCTTGGAGCACTGCTGACAGATCTTACCAAGCATGGGTCCTTCATATGGACCGAGAAATCACAGGAAGTCGTTGATCACATGAAGGAAGTCATGGGCACTTGTCCAATGTTGGCACTACCAGACTTCACCTTGCCATTTGTACTAGAGTGTGACGCATCCGACGAAGGTATCGGTATAGTTTTGATGCAAGGAGGACACCCCATTGTATTCAAGAGCCAAAATCTTAGCCAACCTGAGAGGTTGTACTCCATTTATGACAAGGAAATGTTGGCAATCATGCATGCCTTGACCAAGTTCAGACAATATTTGGTGGGTAGCAAATTCGTGGTCAAGACCGATCACAACAGTTTGAAGTATTTCCTTAAGAAGAAGGACTTCAGTGAGCGCCAACAAAAATGGGTGATGAAGGTACAGGCATTTTACTTTGACATAGAGTATGTCAAGGGGAAGAAGAACATTGTTGTCGATGCACTATCAAGGAGACCTGCGACATGTTCTTTGATGGAGATTTCAGCAGATTGGAAATCCCACTTGTTATTGAAATATTCCAAGAACAAGTTCGCTTGTGAGGTGATGGATGGGCAGATACAGGATGACCGGTATAGGGTCATTGACGATGTCATATTTTACAAGGATAGAGTCTACTTGGTGCCAGATTCAGGGCTTAAGAAGAAGATCCTCACCGCACTTCATGATTCACCTCTAGAAGGCCATCAGGGGTTTTTCAAAACCTACAGACAGATCAAAGAGAGGTTCTCATGGAAGGGCCTCAAACAGGACGTTATGAGACACGTCAGTGAGTGTGTAACTTGCCAGTAGAAAAAGTCAAAGCATGCTCTTCCAGCAGGACTACTTCAGCCACTCCCCATTCCAGAGAAGAAATAGGAGAGTATATCTATGGACTTCATCACGGGTCTACCCAAGGTCCAGAGTAAGGACTGTATCTATGTAGTGGTCAACAGATTGACCAAGTTTGCTCACTTCTACGCCATACCGACAGAGTATAGTGCAGTTCAGGTAGCCAAGCTTTTCTTTAGGGAGGTCTTCAAACTTCATGGGTTGCCAAAGAACATCGTCAGTGATAGGGATATTCGGTTCATAGGGACATTTTGGAGAGAGTTGTTTCGGTTGGTGGGGACAGAGTTGACACCTAGCACCAACTATCACCCTTAGATAGATGGGCAGACCGAGATTGTCAACAAGTGGGTTGAAGGGTATTTAAGGAACTATGTAGGAGGACAACAGAGAATGTGGGTAAAGTGGTTACATTTAGGAGAACATTGCTACAACACCACCTTCCACATGTCCATTGGTATGACACCCTTCCG
>ML792041.1:376077-401568 GCA_009831015.1 Picea engelmannii
TTTTGGCTACATATGAGTGTTGGTCTATGCCATGTTGTGTTGGGTTGGATGGGGACACCTAACATGGTGAACTCATGAAAGGATAGTCATCAAATTATATGGATGGAACAATTGTTGCTCAATGAGCGGGCCTATCTATGCAACGCACAAATGGGTTCGCATGAATTGCAATTGAAGATCATGTTGGTCTCCATGTGGCGTGTTGCATGAATCCATTCATGCAATGGGATCTCGTAGAGGTGTTATCCAACCTAAAAACATATTCTTAGATCGCTTCAAAAGAATGGAGGAACAATGGGTGTTTATCTACACTCTAGACACTATTAATAGATGCAGGCCATAAATATATGGTTGTTTTCACCGAGGAAGTGAATTGGACCATGACCAGAACAAAAGTTGCCAAACATAAGAAGCCGCTTGAAGGAGAAGTTGTGTTTTCCACATGTGATAAGTCGCTCATGATTGTTAGGGTGAAAATCCACCATGAAGATGAATGAGCGCGATTAAGTAAGGCTAGATTTTGTTCCCGGATCTGGTAATTCTATAATTTAAGAGTCAATGATTAATGTGAAGGTTAGTTGGATCAAATCTCTAGGCATCAACATGCATAATAGCTACTTCTCGGTGTGCTACTATCGCCTCCCACATAAAATTTGCTTTTGGAATTTTCTAGACAGATGCAATCCCCATGATGCACAATTCAGCGCATATCCTTGCACAATGACAAACATCGTGCAAGAGTGGCTGGACAAGAATCCCCCGTCGTTCGTTGTATACATTGTCTTCGGCAATGTAATCAATATAAGCGCACAAGAAATCTATGAATTAGCGTTGGGGATTCAATGTAGTGGTCAAAATTCCTTTTGGGTCATCCGCCCTTCTCTAGGCCATGAAGACATTTGGGAATTTTTCCTCACAGGTTTTGTGGAAGGAACCAGAGGTCGTGGGCTGGAGGTGGACTGGTGTGTTCAAATGAAGGTGTCTTGCGTAGAAATGTAGTGTTGACCTTGTGTATGTTTGTGGCTACATAAGGACAAGATTGATTCAATGGTGGAGCGACCGACAAACCATGGAGGAGAGTGGACCGCTAGCGAAGGTGATGTTGGTTGCAATTAGGCTATGAATTTATGGATTCCATAACTACCATTGATGTGAGGTCGAAAACCAATTCTGTTTATTGGTAGTAGTGGTCTAATTGGCATTGTCATGGTAGTAGTTGTGTGTTACTAGTTTATTGCAGAGTAGTCAGTGGACTACCATAAGAAGACATCATGAAAGATACCTCCCTAGTTAAGAGGGAGTGTTGATGTTTGAGGCAACATCATGAGACATTCTCCCTAGAGGGTCGTGTATGGACTAGTAGGAGGGAATGTGAACTTCATCTTAACATGCCTCAGATGGTCAGATGAAGGAACCAAGACATTGGTTTCACGAAGAAACCCTGATATGTCTTGGGGGAAATTGGCTCCATGAGGGAACCTCAATGTGTTCTAGAGAAGACATTGGTTCCATGAGTGAACCTCAATATGTCTTAAATATGCGTTCCATGAGGGAACCACGAGATGTCTACTATGGACACAGTTCATGAGTGAACCCTGAGGTTGGACACTTCAGGATATTTGGGTGTCCAGTATAAATTCATGTACCCAAGGAGAAAATGACCAAGATAGACCCTTCAAGAAGAAAGGGTACATTTGTGGGGTATAGTGAGTCTTCGAAGGCATACCGGATCTACATCCCTAATCAGAGACAGATTGAGGTGAGCAGAAATGTTACCTTTGAGGAGGAGGTATCCTTCAGGAGATCTAGAATATCTCACATGGAGATTGATAGTGAGAGACATGAAGAGATGGTGCCTTCTTCCCCTCACCCTTCAGTTCAGAGGGAGACTTTTGAGCTTGTTGATCCAATTGATCACATTGATCCTGTAGCTCCAATTGATATTCCCAAAGATATTGCAATAGGTCGGAAGAGATATTGCAGTAGCTAGTTTATGTGTCTGTTGAGACATACAAACACATACACATTGGATTGCTACGAAGCATGTGTTGAGATACTTGCGAGGAACAGTTGGACATGGTCTGAGATATACTTCCAGTATTGACATTAGATTGTAGGGATATACTGACTCTGATTGGGCAAAGAGCGTAGTGGATAGGAAGAGCACCTTCAAGTGTAGCAGGAAACAAACTTATGTGGCTTTGAGCACCGCAGAAGCAGAGTACATTGCATTGAGTGTGGCAGTCCGCGAAGCACTGTGGCTTCGCAAGATCCTTATAGATTTATTTGGACATGTAATGGATTCCACTATTATTCATTGTGAAAACCAAAGTTGTGTGAAGATCTCATAGAATCTAGTGTTTCATGACAAATCGAAACACGTTGAGATCAAGTACCATTACATCTAACACATGGTGCAGAGGAAGGCAGTACTGGTGCAATACCCTCCTACAAATGAAAAGGTTGTTGATGTTCTTACCAAACCCCTTACCATGACGAAGTTTGAGTACTTTCGTGATAGACCTGGTGTGGGTGAGAATGCCTCCCTCGCTAAGAGGGAGTGTTAATATTTGCAGCTTCCTAAGACATTCTCCAGATCGTACTCCTTTGTGACTGAGTTGAGTTGATCTGCGAGGACACTTATCCGAGAGGGATAAGTGGGTTTGGGCTTATATCCCAACGTCCCTTGCGAAGAGCACATGAGAACACGTCAAGGGAGTTGACCTTGACGTCACACATTATGGGGAGTTGACCCTAATGTTTCTAGAGGGAGTAGCCTCTAGAAGTCCACATGGGAGTGCCATGTGTGACAAACATTCTCCAGGTCGTACTCCTCTGTGATTAAGTTGAGTTGATCTATGAGGACACTTATGCGAGAGGGATAAGTGGGTTTGGGATTATAGCCCAACGTCCCTTGTGGAGAGCACATGAGGACACATCAAGGGAGTTGACCTTGATGTCACACACTATGGGGAGTTGACCCTAATGTTTCTAGAGGGAATAACCTATAGAAGTCCACATGGGAGTGCCATCTGTGACAAACATTTTTCTACTACGGTGGTTTTGTACCATTGGCAGAGACTATGTGTCTCTAGACATTAGCTATGTACTACTACAATGGTTTTGTACCACTGGCAATGATTGTGTGTCACTAGATAGTAGTTGTGTGCTACTAGCAATGGTTGTGTACCATTGGACAATAGTTGTGTACTACTAGCAGTGGTTGTGTACCATTGGACAATAGTTGTATACTACTATGGAAATATACCTCCTTATCTAAGAGGGAGTCTTGGTGTTTCAACATCGAGCGGACCTTCTCCTAGATTAGGCTACAAACCAAGGGAGATAGGATACATTTATCACAAAGGTGTACTTGTGGTAAATGAGCCCAGGCGTAGTCCTTCCTTGATCATGACAAGGAATAATATGGACTCGAGGTGCTTTCCACGTGTCAGTTAGCATCAGACTAACATTCACTCACAGGGGTGTAACTATGGTGAACGACCCTAGTGTAGTCTTTGTCCTAGTCATGGTGATTTGACAAGGAATAATAAAGACTCAAGATGCTAGATGCTATCACATGCAGACCCAGAGTGAGCCTAGTCTCAGAGAAATTTAATTGGCTTAAAGGGAGAGTCGCGGAAGGAGTTTCTCCTCGGTTCATGTGGGAGAGAGACATCTCCCAAGACTAACAGACAAGTGTCATGAGTCTAGGGAGAAGTTTGTATACTTCATAGACAAACTTGGTATGATGCATAATGTCTCCCTCATTGAGAGGGAGTGTAGATGTTTGGACAACATCGAGAAGACATTCTCTTAGATTAATAAGTAATAATATAATTATTGATTATTAAATAATATATAGAATAAGTAAATGAAAATAATAAATAGTAGTTGATTATCCAAGGGACGCATCCTTTCATGGATGGTCACCATATGTTCTCTATATATGGAACACTCATCATTGTAATAATATATTGATCATATATTATCTCATATAGAAAAATCAACACTCACAACATGTAAGAACTTTATTTTGGTAAACCTCTATATGCCCAATCAATATCAAGAAAAGCAGGCACGTTGACAAACCCTACTAGACTTATTTGATGGAGATCCCTTGGAAAATTTTATTTTTGTTGGGGACTTCAATACCACCATTCATCATTGGGAAAAAAAGGGGGGATCCATTTTTAGGGATCCCCGTCAGGAAAATATTAAAGACCTCATCTCCTCGCTAGATCTCATTGACATCAGGCCTTCGAAATATCTCTTCACATGGTCCAATTGTAGGGCCAACCCTAGCCATATTGCTGCCAGGATAGATCACTTCCTAGTGAGGAGATCCTTCCTAGTAGATCCTCCCCTCATTTCCTCTCATATCCTCCCCTAGGCCAACTCCAATCACATGCCTATCTCTCTCATCTTTTCATGTGCCAAAGACCTAGGGTCCAACCCATTCTGTTTCAATCCCTCTAGCTCAGTAACCCTTCTTTCCTTCCTTTGGTTACTTATGTCTAGTGTTAATTGGTGGTTGGGTCCCCTGTCGACATCTTGAAACAAAAGCTCATAACATTAAAAAAGGCAATAAAGGGTAGGGTTAAATCAAGTTTTAAATCCCTGCAAGTTGAAATACAACAATATCAAGAACAATTGGACCTGGTGGTGGCCAATATGGAGGAAGGCTCCCATTTCCCCAGATGAAAGGAATGGGGCCCATAAGAATCATCCAAAAAGAATTAGTGGATCCCTCCATTCCATGGGCTTACTTTGATGGAGATTCTCAAAATAATAACACCCAAAGTGGGGGGGAGCAGTTATGTACCCGTCTTCCACCCACTTCTTCCACCTTTCTATGGGTTTTGGACCAGGCACAAACAACCATGCAGAACTATTGGCTCTAAAAGTCTTACTTTTTTTTGCGAAAGAGAAGGAAGTCAAGTCTATTAAGATCTTTGGAGACTCAATGTTAATCATTAATTGGATCATAAAAACTCAATCTTGTCACAATTTGTTGTTGCTTCCTTTACTTGAAGATGTCATTGATATTGTGTCCACTTTTGATTCCACCTCTCTGACACGTGTTTACAGGGAACACAATGAGGCAGTCGATTGCCTCTCTAAAACATGTCTTCAATTGGCTAACGAGCTCATGAAAGTCTGTGAATCAGATGGAGGTGCCATTTCAGAATATATCAAACAACCTATGTTCTGAGTTGTTAGTTCTCATTATTCAATTTTGTGCTCATAAGATGATGCTTGTCTATTATGGGTTTTTCTATTAGCTTTTTGTGGGTACTCTATTGTTCCTCTTTTTCGACTGAAAGAAATGATATGTACATGATGGTGAAATCCACGTTTCAATGATGACTCTTTCATCTGCCATGCTAAATTCCATTGATCGTGGTGTCTGGGTTATCCTCAGCAACCCAATTTTTGACATTTTGATGTATTTGGTGACACTACATGGTTTTTTTTTCTCTTTCCCATAGATATGGACTGTGGGCATTTATTTTTGTGGAATACAGATCTAACGCTTTGGGGGTCCTTTTTTGGATTGGTTTTGATTTGGGACTAATTGTCTTCTTTCCTACTAAGCACCTTCACGCTCAGTTTTTAGGAAAAATGCATGCCTCCAACATGCATTTATGTAGAATGTAATTTTCTTTTTCCACTCGAAAATAAAAATTATGATTTTTTCCTTTGGAAAAAAAACATATGGAGGAAGGATCCATCACCCCCACATTGTTGAAAGATGAAGAACAAGCATACAAGCAACTACAACCAACCATGAACAAGGAAGAGGAATCCTCGAGACTTCAATCTCGAAATCTTTGGCTTTAGACAAGCAATCAAAATACCTCATTTTTCCACAAACAAATCTTGAAGGGGGAAGAACAACATAGAAGAGATCAAACTGGATGATGAAACCACCCTCACCTCATTCAAGGACATTAAGAGGGCAACATTCTCTCATTACGAAACTCTGTACACAAAGAAAATTTAAAAAGGGCAACATTCTCTCATTACGAGACTCTGTACACAAAGAAAATTTAAAAATAAGAAAGAAAATAATAAAATTTAAACATAAATTAATCAAAAATTAAAAAATAGAATAGGAAAAAGGAAATATGAATAATGGGAAAAATAAAAATAAAACAATAATTAAGAAAAAATAAAATAACAATGATAAAATCATTAAATACAAATAAATTATAAATTTAAGAATTAAATAAAATTGAAAAATAATAATAACAAAAGCATAAAAAAATTCATAAAATTAATAATTAAATAAAACTGATAAAAAAAATTCAAATATAAATTGATGAAAAAATAAAATTTAATAATTAAGAAAAAATATAATAAATATTATTTTTAAGAAAACATTAAAAAATAATATATATATATATATATATATATATATATATATATATATATATATATATTAAAAAAAGAAAAAACAATAAAATAATGATAATATAAAATAAATTTTAGGAAAATGATAAGAAAAAAAAAGAGTATGCAAGTTTTCATAGTGCTACACAATGTCAGAGATTTTTTTGGATAAATTTGTGTGTGGAGTTTTGAAATGTCTAACATTTTGAGTGGATACTCCACTCATCATCATGGACATACCAATAATAAGGTAAAAATAATGGGGAGAAACATTATTGAAATGAAATTAGTTATTGACAAGAAGAAGAGATAATATATTAAATAATAAAGTTTGGAATAGATTAGGGTTAGGTTATGAAAAATTGAAATATAAAATAATAACAGAGAAAATAGTTATTAAAAAATGAAATATTTAAGGAGAGATACAATATATGAAGTTAGAAAACAATAATTAAAGATGGAAAAAGTGGTTAAGGAGAGTTATAAAGAGATAAAATTAGTGTAGACTAAAGTTAAAGTTAGGAGATAAGGAAAATTTAGATATTCATTAAAGATTAGAAATATGATTAAAAATATAGAATAATAAGGAGAGAAAAAAATATTTTAAAAAAATTATAATACAAAGTGGCTCAAATGATTAAAAAAGGGGTAAAAGATTAAAAGGAATTAGGTTTTTGAGAGATTGACTAAAATCATATAATATATGTTATATGTAATATATATAATATATGTAATACATATATTATATATGTATTACATATAACATATATAATATATGTTATATATTTATTAAAAATAAAAAGTCATAATAAAGGAGAGAAAAAGTCAATACGGAGGAATTAGATGAAGTCGACATAGAAAATGGATTAAGAGAAAGCAACACATTTGATAGTAAATTGTAAAGAAGGATTAAAAATATGGTTAAGAAGATAATAAAGGAAAAATAGTTATTAAGAAAGGAAATATTTAGAGAAAGATAAATTAGATGCAGTGAAAGTAGAAAGAAAGGATAAATGGAGTTAATATAAATTTAATAAATCATGTGAAGTTGGGGGGGAGTTAGGTTACGAGAGCAAAGGTGGTAGACTAACAAGAAAGACCCAAGAAATTCAAAAGATTAGAATATTCTATAAAGAGGGAGTATTCAAAAAGGTTAGAAATGATGAGTGATTAGAAAAATAAAAAGTATTAGAACAAAGGGAGGTTAATAGTCGGGTAATTAAAAGTTGAAAGAGTTTCAATGAAAGAGAAAGCCAGGGTGAAGAAGAGGTTAAGAGATCGAGAGAAGTCAATTTTTTTTATGAGTGAAGCTGAAGAAATAAGGATTCAGAGATAAGGTGTCACGAGGGGAGTAGAACGAAAATCGAGACGTGATTGTGCAAAAAGAGGAGGGAGGGGGGGAAGTCTTCAAGACAAGGGGACTAATGGTTAAGATGACAAATAACGAGTTTCCAAGAGTGGCTAAGCTTGTATCCATCTTCTCGGTTAAAGTTATCGAGATGTTTTTCAATTTCAAGGGCTTCTCGAATGAGACGGGAAGAGTAATGAGGGGTTGGGGCTAAGATTTATGTTTGGTCAAAGCAAATGAGGTGCTTAGATTTAGCGGAGTGTTCGGCCATAACAAATTTTCCATATCTCCTAACCTTACTTCACATTAATTTTATCTCTTTATAAACTCTCCTTAACCATTTTCTCCTTCTTTAATTATTGTTTTCTACCTTGACTTCATATATTTTATCTCTCCTTAAATATTTCCTTCCTTGATAACTATTTTCTTTGTTATTATTTTATCTTTCAATTTCTCATATCCTAACCCTAATCTATTCAAGACTTTATTATTAGTCCCTGTCGTAGGCATAGAGGGACTATAGCGATCAATAATTCGTCGACCTCACATTAGTTTGTCCTTTGACCAAAAATATTTGCATAATATCTATTGCTGGAGCTAGGGAACTAAAAACATTGAATTTTATATAATAAAAAGTACCATATATGTAGTGACCTGATTGGATAACAAATTGGAGGTGTTATTGTCGGCTTCGCTATTCCCAATATTTTATATGTTAGCATATAAAAACTTTTTCATCATCTACGGTCCTTTTGAGTCATATAAGGTGGATTAATGCTCGCATTAGTTCGAATGTTTGTCTTAGCATTTTTCTGTTGCCATTGTCTTAGATCATATACAGTGCTTTTTTTATGTGTACTAATGATATTGAAATGTTTAGATATCCAAGCTTTATAGTGATCGATAATTCCAAAGTTTATAACATCGGTGCCGCAAGTATTTGTATTGAATTGTATTGACACTTTTTTTGAGGTGCTTGAATAGGTCTGACAGCTTAAATGCTTACATGACACAAGGTCCTCCAACGGGCCTGACAACTTAAATGTTTACATACCATGAGATCCTTAAACAGCCTGACAGCCTTAAATGTTTATCTAAATACACTTCTCGGAGTACATTTTTCCTCGAGATTTTCCATACAATGTTGCAGTGATTTTGCACAATATTGTTGTCCACCGTCAGTTGAATAGGCATTGTATCTTTCATCCTTCTTCTAGCCTTGCAATCCAATTTCGTCATCATTGAAGCTACATACATTGTTTGTTGGTTCGATGAGTGTTTATTCTTCGTTGGTTCATCAGTTGTTGCTTGTTGTTGTTGTTTGGTTCACAATTCGACCTACACTTCTGCCTTTCATCGTTTCGAGGTAAGTTTCCATGCCGTAGTTTCATTTTCTATTCCTTCTTTGTTGTTCAGTGTTTGCAGTTTGCAAGTAAGAATGTTTGTTTATTTCTACTGGCATGCTCGTTGTATGTTACCGGTTCCTTTTGTGCTTGGGCTATAGTTTTGTAATCGTTGGAGATACATATGTTATTTACTGGTTTGTTAGTTGTTGCTTGTTCATTGGTTTGTCGGTTGTTGTTTATGTTTGTTTGGCTCAAGTTTACGCTTTGGGGCCCTGGAGCTGCAGTTGGCCATGTTCGTGCTTTCTCGCTCATTTGGTGCTTGTTGTTTTCTTTTGTTTGATTCAGCTTTGCAGGGTTGGGGTCCTGCACCGGTAGCTGTAGNGTATTATTATTGTTTTTTGGGGCGCTTTACAGTGTTCAGCCCCTGCACCCACAGGTGGACATGTAGTTGTGTTATTTTCTCTGTCTGGCGAGGTCGGTATCTGTTCTGTTGTGATATTTTGCTTGTGCTTCGGTGTTGACATGATAGAAAACAGTTGCATGAAAAATACTTCGAGAAGTACATGTGAAATTACAAAATCCGTTTTTTTGTTGTTAAAATAAAACATATACAGCCTGCATTTATAAGCCATGTATGGTGAAATGTGCCCATATGACAACACATGTTGTTTATCCTCTACATAGACTGGTGTGCCCACGATACAATTTATCTTGTACTTGAGATATGATATGTACAACAAAGATTCTACAAAATTATGTTTCCATATATGGAACCATATCAGGGTAGTTTGTCTCGGAAAACCAAAATCTTGTATCGTGGGCACAACAGTCTATGTAGAGGATGAAGAACATGTATTTCCATCGGTGGAAGAATATCTGGATACTTTGTCGTGGAAAAACAAAAAATTGTTTAGCTATGACTATGCAATTTCGTAATATTTTGTGGCTTGTAATATACTTTGAATAGAGAAAAAAAATTACATATTTATAGCTATGGATGGAGAAGCGCAAAGGTTCATGTTTCTGCCTATCTTTTAGACTGTTTGTTGGGTCTCTTTTACTGTATGTGCATATTACTTGTTCTCCGGTGCATACCAGCTTCCATTCATGTTCATTGTATTTTGTGTGTTCCCACATTCAAACAAGCAAAATAGCTTGAGAAAATGACGGAGTCTTGATTGCATCAGTTGAAGAGGAGATAGAAAGGTGCATGCTTTCATATCTTTTAGAATATTTGTTGAGTCTCTTTTACTGTATGTATATATTACTTGTTCTCTGGTGCATACCAGTTTCCATTCATGTTCATTGTATTATGTGCATACCCACATACAAACAAATAGAATAACTGGAGAAAATGATAGAGTCTTGACTGCATCGGTTGAAGAGGAGAAAGAAAGGTGCATGCTTGTACTATTATTTCATATTATATTGTTTTGTATTTCATTTATTGTCTGTATATGTGTTCACCTAGTTTATTGTATGTAGATGTTGCGTACCTTCCTACACAATAACGTATCTTCATTACATGTCTTCCTCCATACTAACCTACTTCATGTGTGTTGTATTTTCCCTGCATTGCTACATTTAAACAAACAGAATGGCTCGAGAGGATGATGGACTCTTTGGCGGGAATGTAAAGGAGGAATTACAGAGGTGGATACCTGTATTCTTATTTCATATTCCAATGTTCATTTTTTCATTCATTGTCTGTATATTTGTTGTGCTTGTTCTGTTGCTTTGCACCTTTTTCTTTTTTTCTTTGTTCTTTTCTTCCTTCAAATATAATACCTTTCTGCATATTCTCACGTGCATCATATTATGTTTGTTGTTGAATTGGAATAAATAGAAATGTTTCTCTTTCTTTTACATGTCTGTCTTCATACTGACTTTCCATCATGTCCATTGCATATTTAACGTTGCTACCTTGGAAGAAACAGGTTGGTTGGACAGGAAGATGATTTGTTCTATGCAACAATAGAGGGTTATGTGGTACAATCTTCAAAAAGGTATACCAACTGTGCTAGTAAATTAAATATACAAACCGGGTGGGGGCATACAATATTAGACTAGAAAACGTTGGCTTTCGAGCAATGGGCCTTTTTGCCATCCTTATTTCTACTTTTTCCATTTTGTATTTTCCCTTTTGTTTTCTAATTGATCTGCTTAGTGGTCTTTCCGAAAATGCCTTGGTTCATCGGTTGGCGGATGAACGGTTTCACATGTATGGTCGCGCTTTTACCTTATTCCATACTTACCCACTTTGTCGATTGTGGGTGTCGGGCTAGCGGGTTCAACATTGCTCCCCTGGCTTCCGGGGGTCCGCGATATACAGATTCGCCATGGTGCCCCGCCCTCATGCCTTGTTTACTGTTACACATTTTTCCACTCAAAAAAATCAAATGCATGCAATTTTACGCTTATTTAGTCCTTCTGATGGACAATATACAATGCATATTCTTGTTATAATTATTTTGTAGTGGTCACCATTTTGATAAAAAAAAAATGAAGAGAATGGGGATAAAGATCTTATTTCTCTAAAACATACCTCCTCACTTAATAGGCACACGATGATTCAAATAATTTACACATGTTTCAACAAGAATGCATTAGGTGACCTTATTTAGTCCATCTGATGTTCATCTGCACATGCTTGCATTAGAAAAAGTTGGACTAGTGACATGGTCATGAGCATTAGTCATCCCAGACATCAACAAACTGACAAGGCCAAAAGTAAATATGCATATGGTCTGCTCCTGGTATGTTTACCAAACAAATATCCTCAGCTATTTATTCATCTATGGCATGGTGAATATGTTGATGTCATCTGCAATACATGGTTTGCGGTTCACAAGAAGTATCAACAAGTACAAGCGAGACATTGAACATAACATTGGTTCAGCAGACTAAGAGGTGTGGTTGCAAAACTCTGGCTCCATAGTTCATCGAGGACACGCGTGTACTTATTGGAAAAAAAAATGCACACTACCATTCACTTTAGTTTTCGTGTTCAACAATTGTCACCGGGTCTAGAGTTGTAACACCCAAAGTACTATCAATAGAGGACTTGAACAACTGTTGAACTGGACAAGTGTTCGTGGGGGACATAATGGTCGTCTATAGCACCTACTTGGACATGGAAAACAAAACTAGATCCATTATGTGTGCTGACATGACAGCCAAGGAGGCCATTATGACAGTGACACTGACTATTCCTACACAACTTGTCCAGAAACATGCAGAAAAGATATTGTCGGGTAATGGGATATCCAATACAAAATTTAATATATTGCCCAAAACAATATATGACCGTGGTGATTGTGATCGGATTATTTCGCTCAACGAAACAAGTGTTGAAAAAATTCCCGCTGTTTGTTTAGAATATTGTTTCGTCCTGAATGTGACTATCGGCCAGCTTGCACAGAGTAGTGATATTTACCCAATCGGAACCATTGTCACAACTGTCACACTGGTGAGAAAACTTGGCTCGCAACACATTCTACATATAAAGGATGGAGAGTCAGACAATGACAAGGCAATGGTACCACTTTCCATATCCAGTTTTGTGCTTTAATTTTGCATGTGCATATATCTCGGGTAAGTTACACAAATATTGCACTGTTCCATGTTGCAGCTGCAATTGTTCGATACCCATTCAAATTTGTTTTCGTCAATGGAACAACAATTGCATAAAGGGCAGTTTCCACTTATGTGCTTCAAAAATATAACAAACAAAAGGGATGTTAGAGAAAGGATCTTTCGCACAACCCAAGTAACATTTGTAACAGAGTTGCAACCAAATATAGCACAAGATCTGAAGAAACTAGCTAGGTCTACAACTGTTGTGCGTATACATCCACAAAATCATCCTCTTTTTGCTTATACAAATAGCCTTCGCCAAATTTCTGCAGCTTGTTATATATATATATATATATATATATATATATATATATATATATATATATATATATATATATATATAAGGGGAGGGGGTGTAGTTATGTATTATATTGTTCGATGTATTAATTCCTATGCTTGTGTTTGCAGGTTGAAGGTCTTTTGGTTGCAACGAATGTGTACTTGACCCCCTTTGAACCTGTATGTGCGAAATGCAGCTCTCCTGCTTATGTCTTCGCTTTGATAAGTGATGATACGATTGATTGTCTGCGATGCTGTGAAAAATGTCCATATATATATGGCCATTGCCTCAATGCTGCCATCTGAACCGTGGGCAACACAACCGTGCATTGTACAGTTCGGCAGCCTCTGTTACAAAATGTACTTCCTAGGTTGGCAGAATTGTCGTATGAAACATATCTACAGAAAAAAGGCAAGCAGTGTCTACATGCTGCGTGACTTTCGAATACACAACACATTTATCTTAAATGAGGACAATGCAATTTTGCATATTGGTTGAAGAAGGTTAAAAAAAAAAACATATCAAACTTTGGCAGGAAACGAAAATATCTCATGTGTCTCTGTAATATTTCTTCAACATCCAGATGAATGTTGGTCGGACTCGAGTATTTGAGATTGTATGTGCATAAGATTGTTCGGTCCAGAAATGGGAAGCATGGCAGCAAACCCCATGGGCCCGATTATTTTCTCCTAGGAGCATATACCAGATGTAAGAGAAAATGAATGCCCCAACGCCTTTTCTTTGTATATCAAATTGTTTGACGCAAAGGTCGATATGTCCTGCTCTATGGAACCTTGTGGGAACTTGCTTGCGGTCTGTTTGGAGTTTAGTTGGTTCTTGGTTGTATGCTTCGTCTATCAATTTGTATATCGCGGAACTCTGATTGTTGTTTGGAGGACACGGGACAATAGAATTGCAATTTTTTAACCAGCTAGCCCGCAAATCCACCTGTCAATTTGTATGATGTTGTAACACAAATGAAATATGTGGCTTCTTTTAGCATTTTCCCTTGATCGATGAACTTGGTAAAATTAATCTCCTGGAATAATTTGAAATCAACGAATATATACTGTGCAAAGTCCAATTGTGCTATAATATCAACGAGAGGCCCTTAAAATTCAAATTGGTAGTTTTTATGCTTGTGGTGATAGAATTTTAAAAAAAGTTTGTTTTGTTTCCTTCGTTTTTTTAAAAATAAGCGATTTAACATCCTTTGATAGTTTTATGTACTTAAATTGTACACTATCAATATTTAATATTAAAAAATTAGTATTTGAAAATAATGTTTTTATATAATGCTAGATAGGATGACCATTCGTAAACAACCGCAATCTTGAGCCCACCAGTCCTGGAGTCTGTCTGTCAATTTGTATATCGTGGAACTCAGAGTGTTGTATGGAGGACATGGGACAATAGAACTGCAATGTTGAGCCAGCCAGCTTGCAAGTCCGGCTGTAAATTTGTATATCGTGGAACTCTAGGTGTTATTTGTAGGACACGAAACAATAGAGGCCCAATTTTGAGCCCACCAGCCCGAGAATCCGCGATCCAAAAAGTGGCTAAGTATGGAATGAGGGATTCGTGCATGCCTTATAAAATCTCATGTCCACATTTTATAAAAGTATATATTTAGTATGTATTGCTCATTTCTTGGAAAATTTCTCGGTGCGAAAGTTGGCAGATGCACGTGTTCAGATTTCCACTTGCTTTTATATCACCTACCCGGTCGTCTGCTTCCCCGTTTCAAATTGTAGAAACTTTTTTGTCTAATTAAATTGTACAATATCAATATTTAATATTAATAATTTAGTATTGAAAATAATGTATTTAGATAATGTTAGATAGTTCATAGGGATTACCATCCGTAAACAATCACAATCTTGAGCCCACCAACGCTGGAGTCCGTACGTAAATTTGTATATTGCGGAACTCTGATTGCTGATTGGAGGACACGGAACAATAGAAGTGTAATGTTGAACCAGCCAGGTCACAAGTCCACTTGTCAATTTGTATGTCACGGAATTCTCGAAGCTATTTGTAGGGCACAGAACAATAGAGGCCCAATTTTGAGTTCGCCATCCCAAGAACCCGCGATCCAAAAAGTGGCTAAGTATGGAATGCGGGATCCGCGTATGCTCTATAAAATCTCATGCCCATACTTTATAGAAGTGCATATTTAATATGTATTACTCATTTTTCGGAAAATTTCTAGGTGCGGCAGTTGGCGGATTCACGTCTTCAGATTTCACTTACTTTTATATCACCAGCCCCACCGACCTCTTCCCCATTTCATATTGTACACACTTTTTGGCTCGCAGTTTTCCGAATAGGCGAGTTACTAGATAGGCGGGTTCAATATTGATAATTTTATGTAATTAAATTGTATAATATCAATATTTAATATTAATCATTTAGTATTTTAAAATAATGTTTTTTAGATAATGTTACATAGGATGACCATCCATAAACATTTGCAATCTTGAGCCCGCCAATCTTGGAGTCTGTCTATCAATTTGTATATAGCAGAACTCCGAGTGTTGTTTGGAGGACACGGGACAATAGAAGTGCAATGTTGAGCTAGTCAGCCCGCAAGTCCGCCTGTCAATTTGTATATCGCGAAACTCTGGGTGTTATTTGTAGAACACAGAACAAAAGATGCCCATTTTTTAGCCCGCTAGCCCGAGAACTCGCGATCCAAAAAGTGGTTAAGTATGGAATGAGGGATTCGTACATGCTCTATGAAATCTCATATCCATAATTTATGAAAGTACATATTTAGTATATATTACTTGTTTCCTCCGAGTATTGTTTGGAAGACACAGAACAATAGAAGTGCAATGTTGAGCCAGCCAGTCCGCAAGTCTGCCTGTCAATTTGTATATCGCGGAACTATGGGTGCTATTTGTAGGATACGGAGTAATAGAGGCCCAATTTTGAGCCTGCCAGTCGGACAACCCGCGATCCAAAAAGTGGCTAAGTATGGAATGCGAGATCCGTACATGCTCTATAAAAATCTCATGTCCATACTTTATAAGAGTACATATTTAGATAATGTTAGATAGTTGATAGGGATTACCATCCATAAACAAGTGAAATCTTGAGGTCGCCAGCCCTGGAATCTGTCTGTCAATATGTATATCGCGGAACTTCGAGTGTTGTTTGGAGGACACAGAACAATAGGAGTGCAATGTTAAGCCAACCAGCCCACAGGTCCGCCTGTCAATTTGTATAACGCGGAATTATGGGTGCTATTTGTAAGGCATGGAACAATAGAGGCCCAATTTTAAGCCCGCCAGCCGGAGAACTTGCGATCCAAAAAGTGGCTAGGTATCATATCAAGGCTACTTGATTCGATCGGAAAACGTAGTTCAATTATTAATAAATAAACTATGAAGTAAAATCAATGATATATATCCTATAATATTAATATTAAATATCATATTCATTATTAATATATGATAATGTTTTGTTAAATTTTATTCAATTAATTATTCCTATTTTATTTTTTTTCATTTTTCATGTCCCACTTGTTCCGTGATATACATTTTGCACCGAACACTTTCGTCATATACATTTTTCACCCAACAATTCTGGATTTGCGGGTTGGCGGACTAGCGAGTTCACATTTATAGTCATGCTTATGTATCACGATTCTGATCGATAGTGACATGAGATTTAGTAATTTATAGAATATTATAACATTGTACCAAGATTTATTACTCGTTTTTTGGAAAATTTCTAGCTGCGCAAGTTGGCAGATTCACGTCTTCAAATTTCACTTACTTTTATATCACCAGCCCGACCGACCGCTTCCCCGTTTCATATTGTACAAAAATTTTGGCTCGCGGTTTTTCAAATAGGCAAGTTACCGGATAGGCAGGTTCAATATTGCATTTCCATTGTTCCGTCGCCTGCAAACAACACTTTGACTTCCGCGATCTACAAATTAGCAAACAATTTGAAATAAAATAATATATACTATGTGAAGTCTAATGGAACAATCATATGAACAAGAGGACATTAAAATTCAAATTCATTGTTGTTATACTTGCGGTGAAGCTAACAATACAGAAAATTTACTTAAACATCCAAAAAAAATGAATTTCTTGTAACTTTTCGATGCTTCTCTTATACAAACAGATCCTGGAAACTATAAACATCGCTCATTATATCTATTCCTTGATTGAAGAACATGTTAACATGCTTAATGCACTCCATAGTTATTGTTTAGACCATCAATGGTGCTTTCTTACAACAATTCCCACTTCTGAAAATTGCCATCTTTCTCTTTTCCCTCTTCTTTCCCTTTCTTGTTTTTTCGGAAAATGTCTAGGTGCGGGATTTGGCAGATTCACGTCTTCAGATTTCCATTGTTAATTTTATATCACCAGCCTGACTGATGACTTCCCCGTTTCATATTGAACAAACTTTTTGAATCGCGGGTTCCTGCATAGGCAAGTATATCTTCTGGCCCTTTTTTTTGTAACTCGCCCTACCACTTTCCATACTTGGGCATTTCTTGGAATCTGTTTCGCGGGTTGGCGGGTGGACGAAATGTACAATGCTTGGTCGCAATTCACCATCACCACTACCTTCGTACTTATTTCTAGATATGCAATTATTAAGCTATAATGCTAGAAGATTTTTCATTACTACAAATAAAACAAAGATTTGCGGAGAACATTGTTATCCTTTCCAAGTATTCATTTCAAACATGATGTAACATGTTTCGTGTGCCGGTCGGTTGGCGCCTTTAAGAAATCTCTAATTCTTAATCTCTCTTCGTCATCACCACCACCTTTGCACTTTTTTCTAAATATGCAATTAGTGAGCTTTAATGCTAACAACTCATTCTGCACGAACCATGGAGATTGTCATTGATCGACGAAAGGCTCGAGGAGATCTTCCATTGATACGCATTAAACCATAATTTGCGGGGGGTTATATTATCCCTCCACAATTTTCATTTCAAACATCATCTGGAGCAAATGAAAAATTCTCGTTAACTTGTGGTAGCAGTTCTGTCCAGATACATTAAACACATTTGGCCATAATGGTCAGAGGTTCCAGTATTCCAGGGCATATTCTTACTACTCATCTCCCTCCGCCCATGAGCAAAAAAGGAGATGGTCCCTTGGTACACCGAGATATATATTTCAAGCCAAAGAATTCCAAGGCAACCCTGCCTGCTCAGAGAACTTGCCCAGTTGCATTGATGGTTGGTGCAGAGGTTGATCTCATCGATTACGAGCCAGAAGAAGATGATCTGATGGACGATCATACGACAATGGATGGTGGTGATGCAGAGACTATTCCCACTCCCGTGCCCAAATTGAAATCAACCATAACGGTCGGAACTTTATGGTTCAGTGATGGCGGTCCTGACAACACAAAAAGGAGTTTCAGAAAAGAAACCGATGTTGAACACAATAGCCACTTTGCAGCTTGAAAGCAGGAATTCCAGAGGTCCAAATTAGTCTGTTCTAGGAAAAAGACTTTCACTGTAAGGAAATGATACGTTGATGCTCCCAGAGATATATTTCAAGCCAAAAAAATATTCAATTGTGGGACTGTTGCCCCGTTCTCTTGATATACAATTAACATCTTTGGGAATGAGGACCAGAAGTCATATCCGTCCATCCAGAATGGACTAATTTGGGCCTCTGGAACTGCACGTGCAACCTGTGTCCCTTAAGTTTTTTCGACTGTGCAGAGGTGGTTTCTAGTTGTCTCCTAACTTTCACTCAAGGGCTATTCCATTTGCCCTACAACGTTTTTCCTGTTCTTCCTCACAGGAAGCTTCTGAAAACTATCAACTTTACCACAAGATGATTCATCGAGGAGATAACTGCAAGGATCATGCATATTGTGGATCCCATGCATGTGTTTGTGGCAGATAAGTTCAATGTTTTGGCCCGAAGAACTGGGTGCAATTTCTAAGGATAGATGTACAATACTCAGTTTTTTTTTTTTTTTTAATGGATTTGGTATTAAAAAAAATTGCCTTTGAGTCTTCGTTGCTGGTTCTTTTCTAGATTTAACGTCTCTTCTCATTGGCATGGTTCGATGGTCTTGTAGTTCTTCGATATTGTATTTACTTAGGTAATTTGTTCTAAGATGGAGTAACTAACAATTATATGACAATTTACTGTGTCAATCCACCAGGCTCTTATGCAAACAAAAAAATGGATTACGCACAGTTTCAAACCAACATTCAATTCTATTCACAATGCAGAGAGAACATAGCAATCCCAAAGTACAATGTTGCAGCGAAATCATCATTCTTGTTTCTAGACATGTAATTATTAAGTTTTAATGCTAACAACTCATAATGCAAGAAGTTTAATACTTAGATTAATATGTTGCAGTCATGGAAGAATGTATCAAGAACACACTTACACCCACACATTGCAATAAAATCTAATCTTCAACAAATCATTTGCTTACAATTAGTAGAAAATGAAGTTTAATACTTAAGTTAATATGTTACAGTCATGGAAGAATGTATCAAGAACACACTTACACCGACACGCTGTAATATAATCTAATCTTCAACAAAACATTTGGTGACAATTAGTAGAAAATTATGGTTTTGCAAAAATGGGGCTTGTTTGAAACCAATTCGCACTTACGAAAACCACCCTCCACCTTTCTATTTTCCCACTCTTTTATCCCATGTAGTTTCTCTTCCTAGTTACTTAAATCGGTTTTTTTTTTTTCGAAAATCCCTTGCTGCGCGGGTTGACGGATTCACTTGTTTCGACCAAGCGCTTCCCCTTTGTCTAAATTGGGCCTCGATTGTTTTGTGTCCTACAAGTAGCACCCAGAGTTCCGCGATATACAAATTGACTCGCGGACTTGCGCGCTGCCTAGCTCAACATTGCACTTCTATTTTTCCATGACCTCCAAACAACATTCGGAGCTCCACGATATGCAAATTGACACACAGGCTCCAAGACTGGCGGGCTTAAGATTGCCATTATTTACGGATGGAAAAGTGTTAAAACAAGCCACATACTACATTTGTGTCAGAGAAGTTGTATTAAAGGGCAATGTATTTCTTCTATAGTTTTGTGTCCTACAAACAACACCCAGGGTTCCGCACTATACAAATTGACAGTCGGATTTGCGTACTGGCTAGCTAAAAAAATTACTCGGAATTCTGTGATATACAAATTGACACACGAAGCATACAACTAAGATCGTATTACTAGTCATTGTTTTTTGTGCCCGCCAACTTCGCACTTCTTTCCAAGTATATATCTTGGTAGGAAATGGGATGTATGTTACAGATGTGAATATATTGGCCAATGTGAATATATTGACCATTCTTTTCCATCTTCTATACTTAGCCAAATATTCATTTCTCTTTTCCCTTAACTTTATCTTTCTCATCACTTATTCGTTTTTTCGAAAATGTCTGGCTACGCGCGTGGGTGGACTTGCGGGTTAATTTTTGCATTCATGCTCTTATATCATGACGTCGACCGACCACTTCCCCATTCCATACCCAGACACTTCTCCGACTGTAGATTCACAGTAGGCGGGCTCTAGATTGGACTTTTATTGTTCCATGACCTGTGAAGAATACCATCACTTCCGCGATATACAAATTTACAACCCGACTTAGATCATACCATCTTCCGTATTACGGTCTACCTATCATGCCCTCTTCCGTGGTACACATTTTGCACTGAAAACTTCCGAGAGATACAATTTAACCGTCGGGTCCTCACGTGTTCTGTGGAACTATTGTCACCCCATTTTGAAGCCCTTATGTCCGCTTTCCATACTTCGCCATTTCTTCGAATTTCTTTTGCGGATCGTCGGTTTGGAGGGTTCAAGAAAAATCTAGTTCCTAATTGTTGTTTCCTGTGTCTGCACCCTTTTGCAATTGGCAATTACCAATTATATATAAGTTCTTATTTCTATGCATGCAATTAGCAAGCGTTAATTTCAAACATCGTGGAATGTCATTTGCACGTCGTCGGGTTGGTCTGTTCATGAATACTTCAATCCTTGCTTCCGAGAATGAGTCCACCTGACCATTTCCCTGTTCCATACTTAGCCACTTTCCCAGAATTTCGCAAATATACAAACCGACCATTGAACTGCCCCATCATGCTCTCTTCCGTTTTACACGTTTTGCAGACAAAAATTTGGATACATAAGATTTGACCATGGAACACTCGCCTCTCCTCAGTATCCCCGTAACCCTATTGTGAATCCTGTCCGACCGCTTTTCAAACCTTGCCATTCGTTCCTTGCTCTCCCCCGTCTCTGTGACCTTCACACTTTTCTATAAGAAAAGAAAAAAAAATGTTTTAATATGTATACATGTCTTGTTTCTAAATATGCGATTACTGACATTTAATTCTAATAGCTCATTGTGCAGGAACCGTATAGATTGTCATTGATGGGCGAAAGGCTCGAGGAGATCTCTTATTAATATGCATTAAACCAAGATTTGTGGGGGTTATATTATCCCTTCCAAGTGTTGATTTCAGAATCATGGAATGTTGTTCGCACATCATTGCTTTGGCACATTCACGAAACCTCCAATCCTTAATTGTTCTTCGTTGTACCTGCCACCTTAGCATTTCTAAATATGCAATAAGTAAGCGTTACTGCTAACAACTCATCATGCATCACCCATACAGATTGTCATTAATCAACGAAAGGCTCGAGGATCTTTCGCATTCATAAGAATTTAACCAACATTTAGCGGAGAGTTACATTATCGGCTCTAACTGTTCATTTCTACCACCGTCTAAAGCAAACCAACGTTCTCATAAACCTATGGCATCAACTCGACAGCATTTCTATGGAGATATAGTGAACATCTTCGGGCACGAGGACCAGAACTTCCAATGGTCTAGGGCATATTCTTATTGCTCAACCCCTGCTGCCCAGAACCAAGTAAGTTGGACCTTTGGAATTGCCCGAGCAGGCTGTGTCCCTGAATTTTTTTACTGTAAGGACTTGGTCTTTTGGTGCGTCAATAAATTTATTTCAGACCACTGTGAGACCACTCTTCTGTTTCTTTGTCACCTCAGGTCTTCCACCAGATGTTAAGATTGTCTAAGCCAACATTGACATTCAGAGGAGAAGATTGCAAACAGTTTCTAGCAAAGCATAATAACGGGTTGGACCTCTTGCCACAGTTATTGGAAGACCCGATTCTAATTCTTGGAGATATCACATGCTTGCAGGTTAGTTCATTTAGAAATCCATTATGCGAAATTGCCTGGTTGTTTACAAGAATAATGGGACAGGAGTCCACAACAACTATTTCCCGGATGGCTCTTTATATTTTGTATTTCACAGTCAAGGAACAAGCCATTTTTTAATGGGGCAAGTTAATTTCGCATGAAATATGTTCCCAAATGTCAAGCTTCAAAAGGGAAAATAAATTTTATATGTCATCCTGCTTAGTTTTTGTGATAGCACATTGCTACTAGTTTCCAAAACTGTCTCTGTCCAAGAATGTCAACTGGGAATTCAACCCAGTAACATTCTGGTACCAGGCCTTATGGAAGCACAAGGCTTCCCACTGTTTTTATGAGGTTTTTAATGGCTTTGTGGTTGTTTTCAAAGTTTTTTTGTTAGGAGAAGATGCTCCCCGCATATCTGAACAGGAAACCAGTTTTTTGGACAGGAAGGGGACATTTGAACATTTGGATAATTACACTGTGATAAGAATTTTCGGCACCATGAAAAAACCTGCTCTCCTTGCATGCCACATTACGGACAAAATGTTCGTTGTAGAAGTAGCACAACAATACAACTACTGGTTGCATCTATTGCAAAAGAAGAGAAAAACACAGTTCATTCCTCTGCCTTGGAAAGTCGAGGAGTTCGTGTTGAAAAACGTCCACAAAATCGACGAATTCGCAGCGCATTCTAGCAACTTCAACCTGATACATGCTAAAAGCATAAGAGGGTTCAACCCTGATAATATTTTTCGACAACATTTACAACCACTTGGCCTCGGCAATTGTTTTTTCAAAAAACATCTGTTCAAAAACAGAGACACTGACGAAAAATCTATTGCTTTTGATGATGGTGACCTAGACACACTGTAGAGCAACACTAAATTGTACAGGCAATAAGGGAAAGGCCCCGGTGACAAGAGTGTTCAATCGACGAATATCACTCCAAAAAGTACAACATCCCGAAGCATCGCTCCAACGGCCCACCACAACAACAAAGTTACTCAGAGTTCTTCAAATGGAGGAGGAGATAACGAACCTCCTCACTCTAAAATTAATAGTTCTCACAAGCTTCCAGTAGACAAGAAGAGAAAAAAAAATGTGGGACACGCGGAAGAGCTGGAAATTCAGAGTGAGAACATGGAACTTGAGACTGATTTAGATAGCGTGCTCCTCTACCTTGACCAGACCGGAGACACCATCCACCATAGTCATCCAATGGACATATCCAACAATGAAAATTTTGACGAAGATGAATCCTTTGTGTTCCAGAGTGTTGTTTTTGACATCCAGTCCAAAAAATTGATAATTGAGAAAAAGGATGTAAAAAATAAGAAAGGAAAATCTCGTTCAGAGGTTGACCTTACCAACATGTGGTCGTCCCAAATCTATCAAGTTCACAAGGCGAGCAAAGATGCACTTCATGATTCCATTGGAGGCATCGAGGCTGAGAATGCCAGACTGAAGGATCGGGTCAAGGAATTGGAAGAGGATTTGATTCTTGTGCCATTGCTTGCCAATCCATTGGCAATAGCCATGCCTGCCACCCCTGCAGCCAACTTAAAAGGATCCTCCAGCTTCCTCGCATCCTGTAAAGGATATGTGGAGAATAATATCAAGAAAAGAATGGCATTGGTTACTGAGGCGTGGAAATCCTCACAAACCATCACTTCCCTTGGAACTAGGGCATATAGTTTGCTCGAACATTTGCAAGCGGAGTTAAAAGATGAAGAACATTTTTATTTAATCACGGTCCTTCCTTTTGGCTCCATTGTCAACAATATGACAGAAACAAAAATAAGACCACAAGATCTTCCATCCAAAAACTGGATTGGTCAACTAAATGCATGTTGGAAAGAAAAAGTAAAGAACTTGCATCTCATTGTTCAGTCATGTGAACAAGCCATATCAAAGAAAGATAAATTATTCACAAGGCCCTCAAGAATAAACTTAGCTGGAAGGACCAACGACTTTCAAGACCCAGACTTAATCACAAACTCCTTGCCATTAACTAGGCAAGAGTTCAATAAACAGGTTGATATGTTTAAGGCGTTGTCTTTGGAAATGTTTTACAGCATCCTTGGATATGATCAAGCTCACGTCGATGACTGGCTAGTCGACTATTCAGTATGGAATGAGGAAATTCATCAGGCTTTGTGTAATCTTTCTATCGACTTCCGTGAATTAGAAAACAATATTTTCAACATAAAAATTCAGAATGAGATCAACGTCGCCCCAATGAGAACCTACATTGAAGAATGGCTTGAAATGGAATTGAAGCAGGTCGTCGATGAAAGGCAACAGTCAGTTGCCACGATTCCAGCATCCGTCAACAACATCAATGAAATGACAACCACAAGCAAATAGCAAAAGGGCTCATATGTACCATCATTGTAAGTCTACTGATAACATCCTGCTTTGTTTATCAACCCAGTTATTCCACTTTTTTTAATAGAAATTTGTAGCCAAACACTTATACCTTTCAATTTTATTTTTTTGCAGGTATTGCACTCTATCTTATTTCTACAATCCTATTTCTTGTACATATTTCTCTTATGGTCCGCGGGAGCCCCAATCCCAGTCTATATGACAAACGCATTGAAATTTCCACTAATATGTAACCGACTTTTATTTTTTGACATATTTCAAATAAAATTGTTTCAAATGCATTTAAATTTCCATTTTTTTATATCATATACTTTCAAAAAATAAATGGTGCTCTACATGCCATGTGTCATTTACTCTAGAGATACCACCTGTGCTTCATGCTGCTTGCCACCTAATTTCCAAATTTTTTCTTCCACTATGCACAAATTGTATTTTGTTATATACTTTCAAAACATAAATGGTGCTCTACATGCCATGTGTCATTTATGCATGGATACCACCTGTGCTTCATGTTGCTTGCTACTTTTTCCTATCCCACTTCAACCCGACAAGGACTGCGCTGCCACGGAGCCTTGTTTAATATACTCTCTCTTGTTCCTCCTTATGATTGTTACTAATTACCTAATGCCAACAACTACTTTCAATTCAATAACTTTTCTACCCATTATTCTACCTTATTTAAAAACCTTAGCACTCTTTTACACCCAAAAATATCTCTGACAAATATATATATATATATATATATACCTCCGTAGACTTTACCAGTCAAATCGTTGGGCGGAGGGGGGTCCCTTGTCCCACAAACAAGGGGGTCTCATACACCAATTTGGTGTGGCTTGGTCGTGACCTTAAAAATAGATTATTATTATTATTATTATTATTATT
>ML792041.1:424585-435855 GCA_009831015.1 Picea engelmannii
TCTATGTCGGGAAGATATCGTGACCGTCGGATTTCCTAACTACAAATGCATACTAATGCATACTAAAGAAACACACTTTTACCTAACGACATATTAGACCAAGTAGATCTTAACTAACTCCTAAGTGTCTAAATATCCTAACAATATATATTTCAACTAGTACTCTAGCCATTCTTTTGTCTGATGACTTTTAAACCCCCCTCATCCACCTTCAAAAAGCGCCCAAGGATGTTTCCAATAGCAATTAAGGCCTTAATGTTCCACAGTTTCAATGGAAGACCTGGGAGAAGAACCCAAATATGTCTAAAGCTAAAGTAGTCTATAGCCGGATTAAAACCCGACGTCCATATCTTCAACATAAGGTTGCCCCCTTCATAGTCCCAAAAGCTCTGAAGGATGAGCTCTGTATCTTCAAGAGCTTTGAACACTAGTCCAAACCACCCATAGGTAAGTGTATGATACTCAGGAACGTAGCCACAGAGCTGTAACCAGTGGGTTCTCATCCACTCTGAGAATGGGGTAGCACAAAAAGTCTTATAAGCAAAGCGGCCTACTAAGGCACATAAAGATAGCTTGCAGGTTTCCTCCAGTCCAACATCCATTCCTATCATTGGGCGCCTTCTCTGCCTCTTCGGCTTCCACACCTTTACTTCTTTCTTTGGTCGAGTGTCCTTTGCCTTCAAGGTTCCTCGGGTAGGAGGGCAAGGAGAAGTGAGTATCTGTGAGGGAACTGTGGAAGTGTAGGGTCCTGTGTTTGAGTGTGGACCAGCAAAGGACGCCGTGTGTGTTCCTCCAGGACATACACCAATATTGGAAGCAAGTAGTGGGGTAATCTTAGAAGGATCAGAGAACCCTGACTCATGTTCTCAAGAAAGATCAACCAGCGAAGGCAGATGTAGGCTAGTTTCTAGTGTTGTAGGGTCGCTAAGATTCCTTCCTCCCTTGGGCTTTTTGCTAAGTTCATCTATAGTGTGAAATAGTCCAGCCTGTGCCCACTCCTCCTCGTCTACAACGCTCATTAGCGCATTTATTTCTGGGACCATGTTCCCAGACTGTCCCCCTTGTCAACTTCCATTGTTTAGGACAGGACAATCAAGTTGCTTAAAACTATGCTTTAGCATCCCATCACATTATGTTTCTCAACTTTTGGAGGCGCGAAAAAAATAAAATGGACAAGTTTCAAACCTGGGCATACATGTTTATGATCTAGCCTTAAACTTATGTATACATTTTGTCAGTTACAAGATCTCACGATTTCTATGTAGATTGCAAACTTTATAAAAAAAAATATTAATCCGTAGTGGTGCAAAGTAATGTTTTAGCAAAGTTACAAACAATAATGGGTTCAAGATTATATTTTTTTCATACATGTACAAATTATTTACAATAAACCATTTCAAAGGTACATAAAATAAATTACATGATAAGTTACAATTGATAAGAATATTTATTATGATTAATAATTAAAATTTATAAGGAAAATTTTATGAATTCAATTCTCTCGCACATTAAAATATTTTAAAAATAAAGATGAAAATTATATTGATATTAGATTTATCTTGATGATGGACCACATTCGTTTACTTTAAAATTGTTGATTTAAAATGGATGCCATGACTCGAAAAGAATATACAAACAATATTGATACTATTTTGTGAAGTGTCACTTCTTCCACACTAAGTTATTTGTTGTGATTTTCCAAAAAAATCTCGTATGGTGTGATGTTGTGCTCCATCCAAAGGGTAGAGCGGTTTGACATGTATAGGGTACTTGTGACACTTCACATATTTTTGGATCAATCCATGCCACATGTAACAACTAATTTTCATTGGCTTGTTGCATTAGATCAAGTGATAACACACTCTGATAATATCTACAAACATTTTGATTAAATTATACGTTCCCATGTTGCAACAACTGCTAATCAAGAGTGTAATCTCCAACTATTGTTAAATTGGTCGTCTTAGCTCTCCTTAACTAGTGAATTGGTCAGCCTAGCTTGTATTGATTTATTTTTTTCCGAATTAGGACATAGACATTGTCACTGATCCCAAAAAAAATTGGGTCGTACTCATCATTATATCTTTAAAACAACAATGGTAAAGAGAAATGGTAATTCAAACTTCAACTCAAGATTCATGAATCAATGCATCAAGGCAAGTATGTGATTTCAATTTATGTTGTTCGTAAATGGAGAATTTTAGTCTAGAGTAATAAATTGTGGACCGAATATTTTATTTTAAGAACGGATCTTAATTTTTTCACTGTTTACATCTCTTTGGCATATATACTTCAAATTTTACTGTCAAAGTATGGATTTGGTGTTCAATCACTTATGTCGAATGTGTCTTTTAAGGGATGGATCACCCTCATTTTTTGTCACTCGAGATCGATCAACGTTTCCTATTAGTGTTTGGAAACCCCCAACCACTTGTGCTTATTCACCTATCCTCCTATCTCTACCCATGAGTTCATCTCCATGCGAAGACTTCCTTGCCTTCATCCACCGACTTGTTGCGGTGTGGATGGAACTCCATTCTTGAGAGTATAAAACATTAATATAATATGTAATGTTAAGCATAACCAAGGTTCAATTCTTGACCATTAATCAAATATCTCATACATGTATCGCTACCCACAACATTACCATTTAAAGTATACATGTAAAATAAGAACATTGTTAGACTCACTACAATCATTTGTAGACTTGGAAATTTCTATATTCTTATAAATAAACGATCAACATTAATGGCTATGGGCCCCAAGGCCACCAGATTAAATAGACTATTCCACAACATGCAATCTCTTCTTGTTTGGTTAGGTTAGCTATCTATGTTCACATTCTAACTTTGAGCAACTAACTAGATGGCACATGGCTCATTGAGTTTCTCCAACAACATTAATGAAAAACTTTGTTTACAACATTAAATGTCAATTATGCATCCGTGATTATATCAATGATTAACCTAATCCCTTTGAGACTTTCCCCATATTTTGATTTTTTCTTTCACACATTTTTTAAAGATTTATTACATTAAAGAACATATTTTAAATGTGGGTGATATTAAACATAACCCCAAAATTTGCAAATCATTTTCAATCAATTTATCTCAAGTGTGTTGAGGGTCTTCAACAATCTAAACTACATGGAAATATCTCTTTGGTATATTTATATTCCACAAATGCAACCTTGTTAAAACATAATAAGATTGAACCATGAGAAGATGTCTTAACAAAAGGAAATTAAATACAAATCTAAATCGTACTTTCTTAAATGACAATATTTTTTGATAACTTAAATAGGGATACATGGATGTATGCAGAGCAAGTTTCATATTTTCCCTACAAACCATGTTATCAAGATTCCACATACTAGAAGATGATTGCTTTAAAATGATGTAGGTTTGTCTCTTTTTGGCATTAGGATTAGTTGAAGTTGCTTGGATTCTATCTCCCATGGAAGAGTTAAGGGTATCAAATTATATTTAATTGGAGGAGAATCATCTAACAATTGCGTGGGTATTAGATGAATTTTAGTTTGAGGGGAATTTAATGTCAATTAAAACTAGAGGTATCAAAGCATGGTCATTGAATGTTTACGAGTATCACAAATGTTTCAAAGGCTTGTGGAGATGTTACTCTATCATTCGAGATGGGGCAACTCCAATGACCATCAATTATAACACACATGCGAGCAAGCAACATCTTCTTTGATTTTTGTGCACTCTAGCCTATTAATCCCATTTGACCTATTTTTTCACACTGTAATTGAGTTGTACCAGTGACCCACAAAAATGTCTCAATACATAACAATCACCCTCAATTCCCTCTTAATCCAATATTCTTCCCACCACACGTCCAATTATGGTGAACTCTTTGAAATCTTATTTTTTGAGGCACTATACACAATTACGATTAACATACAAATGAATAAGAAACAAACCAACCACCTTCGAAAGGACTATCACCATCCTTTTGGAGTGCCCTTTGACGAGACAGTTACTAATGGCTACTCACCATAGTTGGAGGCGCTGGAGCAGGGTTCTTACCCGGCAGCTTGGGATTTGGACAGTCCACCATCCTCAAACTCTACCTTTGTTGGTAAGTTGAGACTTTACGTTCCTTCTCTCTTTTGTATGTTATATGCATGGGAAAGAGATCATCTCGACTCGTTTTTTTTTCTGTAGAGACTTTTGTTACTAAGGTGACTGATAAGACTGAGGCTCTTGTTAGCGAGCTAGAGGAGTTAACTATTATTCTTGAGACCATTACTACTTCTCCAGTTACTTGCTTATATGAGTGTCGGCCTCACTCTTCTATTGTGGATACTCCTGTTCCGACTAACTCTGTACTTACTAAAGCATTATTGATGGAAGGCTCACCCCTCTTATCTGGTTATGGTAAACCCGCAGCTAGTGAGCACTCTTTGGATAGTTTGTTATCCGATTTAGTACCTTCCTATAGGGAGGTTACCAGTCCTGTTCCTACCCCAACTTTTTTAGGGAAAGATGAGGTGGTTTCGGGGGAACCCAATACTGTGACTTCAGACCCTGTTGTATCAAAGGTTTCGTCTGGTAAGGATCTTGCTTGGTCTCGGGGTTTGGGACTTGAGCTTTCACCTGTTAATACTAGAAGTGCCCATAAAAAAATGGGTACAAACCTTTCTTTACTGGCTATTCATACACACTCTACTATTGACCAGGGGGCGCTTAGAGGCATTAAAGCCCTCGCAAGGGAAAAGTCATGATTCTACTCTCTCTTAACATTAGAGGGGTAGGAGGACCCCTAAAATTGGCCTCTATGCATAGGGTCCTCTTAAAGACAACTCCCCATGTTATTTTTTACAAGAGACATTGACGACTGAAGAAAGGGCAAGGGATTTCATGTATGCTCTCAGATCGAATTGGATGTCTTGTGTAGTTAGTTCAGTTGGTAGTTCGGGGGCCTACTCGTTTCATGGGATCCACGTTATTTTGTTTTCTCTCATGTTCTTACTTGTGGCGGCATTTTTTTGACAGGTTCTAGTCTAGTTGATAAAAGGAGGCTCTCACTTCTGAATGTTTATGGTCCTTGCATAGATCGAAAGATTTTCTGGAAAAAATTAGAAGATAGGGGTATGTTAGCACATACAGATTTGATTTTGGCATGGGACTTGAACTTCACCTTAAACTCAGATGAGATTTGGGGATTAGCAGCCTTGACAGACCCATTGGAAATCTTTTTCAAAGACTTATTTGATAATTCTCCTCTGGTGGATGTGGCTCTGACTGTGTTGGTTCCTACGTGGCATAATGGCAGAATTGGAGATTCCAGTATTGCTAAAAGACTTGACAGATTTTTTGTGGCGGAGGATTTGATTGGCCCAGTTATGAGGTATAGATCGTGGGTGGAATCTCCCTTCTTTTTTGACCACACTCCTATTATTCTTCAACTGTATATTGGTCTTCAAGCGACAACTCGCCCTTTGAAGTTCAATCCAGTATGGTTACGGGATGATTCTTTTGCAAAGTTAGCTAGTGAAGTTTGATTTGATGCCCGTTTTGAGTTAGTTGAAGGGGCACAAAGAAGACTAGTTGAAAATATTACACTTCTTAAAAGTCGTGTCAAATCTTGGTCGAAAGCAAAACGTATTCGGGATCAGGATTTTATAAAAAGGTTGGAAGTTGATTTGGAACTGCTTTATGTACATAAATACAAAGGTTCTCTTACTGTTGATTTAGACCATCGTTTGAGCTTGTTGGAGGCGGAACGCAACAAATTCCTTTTGGGCGAAGAAGAAAGTTGGAGGCAGAATAGTAGGTCTATCTGGATTAAGAGTGGCGATAATAATTGTTGGCCCTTGGTTAGGCATTAAGGAAGAAAGCAAAGATTAAAGAAGAAAAAGACAAAGTACGAACTACGCGGGAAGCACACAAATCGAGGAAGGGTCGAAGTGGTTAAAGAAGGAGTGAAGTAAAATAAAAGCTAGTTGTTGGAAGAGAAGATCAAGGAAGACAAAACATCGAAGAAGATAGACCAAGGACAACTCAGCAAGCAAAAGAAGACACCAATGGGTGCTTTCGAGCACCTCGCGCAAAAAAAGGAAGAACAGGTTGGCGAAGCCTGTAAAACGCGGGTCAAGTGGACCTAGGGTTTTGGTACTTAAGGTTTTGGCACCTATGATTTGGTCTAAGGTTGTCCAAGAGTCATGTAAATGTACAAATAAAGGTCTAGAAGAGTTGAGAGGGTAGGTCATTGTTCATTGTTGGTTATGGTGATTGTTGATTATTGTTGTTCGTAATAGCGATATTGAGTCTGTATTCCAGATCTTCAGTTGGGTGCGAAGATCAACCCTGTAGCTGGGTGCGCAGGGAGGGGAGAGAGAGAGAGAAAGATATGCAGCTAAGTGCACAGATAGAACTGTATGTTTTCATTTAATATATCAAGAAATGCAGTTCTGTGGACGTAGCCATAGGGAGAGGGTGAACGACGTATATCTTTTTGTTCTTATGGTTGATGTTGTGTTATTTGCCATCTGATATACGGTTATTGCATTGTTGTGTTAAAGATAAGAGATAAAGCTAGCCTCGTGAAGTGAGCATAAGAGTGGTAAAGAATATCTAGATTGTTCTACATTGAGTTTTGGAATCATTTTGCATTTCCTCTTGTTGTAGACACCTATTTCCTGCAACCCCCCTATTGCTAGTTCAGGTGAGACTTCATTTGCTTCACAGGTGTTGCTGAAAGGGCTAGTAGTTAGGGTTTGTTGGTGCGTTGTTAGAGTTGAACCCTAGGTCTACCCCTATGCCAACAAATGGTTTCGTTGTCGGGACTGGGATCTTCTTGAGGGAATGTCAAGGTAGTTTCCATCGAAGACAGAGATTTGAAAGTGGATAGAAGAACAAGAAAGGGACTTTGTCGAAGCTCAGAACAAGAACCCTAGCATTAGTACAAAAGAATGGTTGGGAAGGTACATCTTTACCGACATACACGATATTTTCTTTGGAGGAGTTCATAAGGAGTTATACGAGTGGTTAGCCAGATTAGCAGACACTCTATTTGAGGTCAGACCTAGACCACATGTGGTTTGGACAATAGAGATGATCAAGAAAGTCAAGAGAGTATATAACGTTATGTCAAGAGCAGTGGATCTCTGGTTTGATAGCACTATTGGAGGGTACATTACCGAATTTTCTATTGATAGAGTGGAATCATATAGTCAAGTAGAGAGGTATTTCTTTAAGGGACCTAGGGGAAAGTTTCTACACTTCTTGAAGTTGAAAATTAAGATGTTATTGCATGAGAAGAATATCCCACAGATACAGTAATCAGTTGGATTTTAAAGCTAATGTTCAAGAATTCAGACAATGACAGTGATGTAGAGGTTGGACACACGCGCAGTAGAAGATCGTTCAGGGAGGTTCCTCTTGCGAACCTGTTTAAGTAGAATTATGGAGAAGAGGGATTCTACAGTGGAGAAGAAGCGGATATAATAGACAAAGAATATTCATAGTCTGCAAGGGAAGAGGAAGAAAAGACTGAAGAACCTAGCCGGGAAGAACTAAAAATTTCAGGAACTGTGCCTACTATCAAAGTAAGTACTAGTACTCCTCTTGTTGTTTTAGCAGCATTAAGTAACCAGAGTAACCAGAGTAGTCAGAGCAATCAGAGTACTGTTGCAAGCAATTTAGTACATACTCAGTCAAGAAACCAAGGAAGATCTATGGCAGATGAAATGAGGTTACCCATCTTCAGAGGAGATGGATCTAAAGATCCTGACCAGCATTGGTTCTTATGCGAAGCTGTATGGAGCATTAAGCAAGTCATCAATGAATTTGTTAAGAGAGATCAGTTTAGTACTACCTTGAGGGTACATGCTCTGAGATGGTATATGAAGTTTGCTTCAAGACCTGGACAACCTAAACTGTTGAATGACATTAAGACCGCATTGAGTGCAGAATTCAAGAATCCTAAGTCGGAGTCACAATGTATTACAGAGTTGAGATCAAGTAGAAAGTAATTGAACCTGCTTGGGAATTGATCAGAGGTTTAAGACCTTGACATGCCATTTAAGTTTTCAAATTCCAGATGAACATAATAAATAATGGTTCATCGTTGCCCTCCTGCCACACATTAGGGTTCCTATGATGCAACAGAAGGTTGCTTCGCATCCTGAAGCATTGGAGATCGCCATGAAACTAGAAGCAACCCATGTAGGAGAAACCAACCCATGTATGAGTCCTTTAACTAGTTTATCTTTACAGGTCGAAGACATGAAGAAAGGTAAACGAAAGGAGAAAAGAGAAGATATATGGTGTATCAGATGTAAATCAGAGGGCCACGACAAAGAACATTGTCCCTTATTTAATGAGTACTTGGCCTCTGGAGTGCCTAACCCTTTGAAGTAGGCTATTGTACCCTAGTGCGAGGTATGCAGAACTAGACATCACCATGGTGAGTGTTATTATATGAAAAAATATGTCCAGACACCTACCAATCTTTATTGTACATTCTACAAATCTGTGGGGCATGATGAGAAGGATTGTAGGGCTTATGATATCATGCATGAAAGATCAAGGGATACATATAGAATTCAAGGAGAAGTACAACAAGAAGGAAACAATGCATAGTTCAACTCCCCAAGTAGAGGAAACTTCAACCCTCGTGGTGGATTCAGAGGAAGAAGACGAGGTGGAGGCATGGGTCGAGGTCGAGGTTAGATTATTTCCTATAATTGTGCCCAACCAGGTCATTTGGCAATGGATTGTCAAAACCCTAGTACTACTTGCAACTACTGTAACTCGTTTGATCATGTTATCGAAGAGTGTCCAGTGTTGTTAGCTAAACTCCAGGAGAGATGAGGAGGAAACCAACAAGTCCAACTAATCTCAGCAGAACCTCGCGGTGGGGACCCCTGAGTCGTTGTTATTACTAGAGGAGGCACTGTTATGGGAGAAGATAGAGCGACTCCAAGAAAGATTATCGAAGGGTCATGGATCAGAAGAGTTGCAGAGAAGGCACAATTGTTTGATCCAAGGAGGGAGAGGCATACTTTTAAAGAAGTAAGGAAAGAATTTGTAGGAAAACAAGCTTCCTCATCTAAGGCACAACCAGAAGTAAAGGAATGTGAAATGCCTCCAACATTTGATCAGTCTGCCCTAGCTAGACAAGGAAAAGAGGTAAGCAAGCTCATGGACTTCTTATATACTTGTATCAATTTAATTAAAGATGAAAAAGCTGTGCAGGAGCTACAACACCTGGTAAGATAGTATGAAATTGGGAGAATAGACCCTATGTTGAGTAGAGTTGTGAATCAAGTATCTAGGAAAAGGAGGACAAACAAGGAACTACACCTTAGTGCTCAAATTGGAGACTACGATGTGGACTATGTGGTCCTCGACTTGGGATCATAAGTAAATGTTATGACAAAGCAGACTTGGGCACTGATGGGAAAAACTAGATTGATTTACTCTCCTATCAGGCTCAGGATGGCTAATCAGTAGGCGGTGAGCCCCTTTGGAAGACTAGAGCATGTCCCTGTAGACATCGATGGGGTAAGGACATTTGCAGACTTCGAAGTGATTGAGATTGTTGATGATAACTGTCCCTATTCTGCGTTGTTAGGAATTGATTGGGCTTTCAACAATTCGACTGTTTGTTGACCTAAAGAGAAGAATGACATTCGAAGGTAATGGCCTTAAGGTCATTGCACCTCTTGATCCAAATGAAGGTCACAGGTACACAAAACCCATAAGAGAAGAAGACCGCACCTATGAGCTAGAGAACATCTATAAACTGATAGCAAGACAACATGATTACATTAATCCTACAACAGATGGAAATCTCAATTGGTGAAGTGAAAGTGCATGTTCATTAGATTCAGAAGAAGCATTGGAAAATTGGTAGAATATAATGTATGAAGTCTCTACATGGAGGTATGCCAGATTGACTAGAGCAGTTCGTTGGATTGGCACAGAAGTAAGTATTCTTCATACATTTCATGGTCTGAATCATTTAGAGACATTTCTAGCTGAATTCGAGAAAATTGTACCAGTACAACAGAGGATGTTGGCACTGAATGAATCTTTGAAAGCAACACCAGCTAGATAGTGGGGGACACACAAGAAGAATATCACAGAGTGGGTACAATGTCGCACCTTGTTGATAGTGCGATTTTCAGACCAAGCAGAAGGATGCGAAGTTTGATACACAGGTCAAAGTTGTCCTAAAGACCACGTGTGAAGTTATGAGGAAGCCTGGAGTAGCATCCCTAAAGAACAGTGGGTACATAAGTTCATTAACACATTAGACACTACACCTATCAACTAGTACCTTCAAGCAGAACTGCGACTCATTACTACAGATTGGTATGGAATGACCCATAACTTTATAGCTACATTCCTCTTTGAAAGTCAGTACCCTACGGTAGATCAAGATTTACAAATTGTAAGACAGGTGGTCTTTGAGGAAGTATCCAACCCCCCTTTCGAACAAGAAGAAGATGAATGGATTGCGCCTCTTCAACGGTTACAGGGTTGTTACAATATTAATGTTGATGAAGATGATGACCCTAGAGATGTAAACATTCTAGAAACCGAGGGACAAAGAGACATAGAAGGGCCAGGGATTGGATTACCTTTTGTAGGGCAACCTATTAAACTTAAGAAAGTTAACATTGGAACAAAGGAAGTACCTAATATGGCAAATGTTGGAGACTATTGGGATGATGCTACTATTAGCAAGATCACATAACTATTGCATGAATATCAGGACTTGTTTCCAACCAATTTCACAGACATGAAGGGAATTAAAGGGCCCATGGGATAAATGAAGATCCCCTTGAGAGCAGGTGCAAGACCTATCAAGCAGAGACCTTATAGATTGAATCCCAAGTACAAGCAGAAGGTTAAAATTGAATTAGATAGAATGTTAGAAGCAGGAATCATAGAACTTGTTGAAGAATCTGAATGGATCAGCCCTATGGTGGTCCAGGATAAGAAGTCAGGTGAAATCATAATCTATGTAGATCTAAGGAAGTTGAACGATGCATGTTTACATGATCCATTTCCTACACCTTTTACTGATGAGGTTCTAGATAATGTAAGAGGACATGAGGTCTATTCATTCACAGATGGATTTTCAGGTTATCACCAGATCAAAATTGCTAAGGAGGATCGACATAAGACCACATTTGCAATGGAATGGGGGTCTTTTCACTACACGGTGATGCCTTTTGGGTTGAAGAATGCACCAACCATCTTTTCCAGGGTGGTGGTCGAAGCATTTAAGGA
>ML792042.1:12956-157625 GCA_009831015.1 Picea engelmannii
CTATTTTTCACTGTAGCACGGTTCAAGTCCCTGTAGTCTATACACAGTTGTAAGGATCCATCCTTCTTCTTTACAAAAATTACCGGTGCGCCCCAAGGTGAGACACTGGGCCTTACTAGCCCTAAGTCTAGTAACTCCTTCAATTGCATTTTCAATTCACAAAGTTCTGGCGCTGTCATTCGATACAGAGTCTTGGATATTGGTTATGCACCAGGTTTAAGCTCAATAGTAAAATCAAGCTCCCTTTCAGGAGGTAACCCTGGTAACTCGTTCGGAAAAACATCTGGAAATTCTGACAATATCGGATACTGATCTAATGAGGGTCCTTTCCTTTCACTCACGGCTTCCACTACATAAAGTCGACACCCTTGTCTCAAGCATCACGTGACCTTCATAGTTGATATAAAGCATAATGATACTTTTCTCTGCACACCCTGGATCTCTATTGGTCTTCCCTCATCATCAATAAAAAGCACTCTCTTTGCGAAACAATCTACCAAAGCTCAATGAGCTGCTAACCAATCCATTCCAATGATTAGGTCATACGCCCCAAGAGCAGTAACGTATACCTTCAACCTGGTATTACACACTCCTAGGTCTACTATACAATTATTGACACTAGGTCCTACAACTTGTTTTTCCCCCGAAGCCATCTCGACTTGTTTAAAATCATCGTGCTCATAAGCTGCCAACCCACTCTTTTCTAATGCAGATGGTGAAATGAAACTATCTGTCGCACCAGAATCAAACAAAATCTTAACATTAATATGATTTAGCGTACCTGACGACTCCACCACGGTGGATTGATGTTCGGCCTGGCAGTTATTAACCGCTGCGTAAATTTGATGGTTTCCACTTGACCTCCCCATTGGTGCCTTTCCTTCTCTATGCACAAACCCTGATTGCAACTCGGGGCAGTCCCGTTCGTAATGGGGTCCTTCGCATCTCCAACAGGCAACACGAGATTGAACCGGTGCACTGTTATGTTATTGATTCCTAAACGAGTTCCTTCCGCTGGAACCCCTACCCCTACTAGTTGTTCCTCGAGATGGTCGTGGGCTTGTCTGTACCGTTGGTGATGAACGAGATGCTACACTAGTTTCCATTGAAATCATTGTAGCTACTGTCCTTGGCATGAACTTGTTACAATAAGGTGGTGGCCTTGAGTCCCCTCCCCTAAGAAATGCCCTCGGGGCCTTTCCTACGAATCTGGGGCGATGTGAAAATGTCGATCTTGTACCTCCTGTTAAGTTCATGTGTTCTTCCGCATAACCCGCACTTTCTACCGCCTCCGCTACTGAAGACGGTTTCCACATCTGCACCATAGCTCTTATCTTCGGGTTCAATCCATAAACGAAGCGCTCTTCCTGTCGCTGGTCACTGTCCATATACGAAACATACTTGACCAGTTCCATAAACCTGATCTCATATTCTTCCACAGTCTTGTTTCCTTGTACTAAGGCATGAAATGCCCCTACTTGTTGTTCCTCGTAGTATGTTGGCAGATACTTCCTTCGGAACATCTCCTCGAAAAGTTCCCAAGGTACTGTGTCTGGGGTAAGGTGTAGTTGTCTTTCCAAGTTGCCCCACCAGTTTAAGGCGTTGTCTCTTAACTGGAAAATTGCGATCTTTGCCTTCGAGTTGGACACATAGTCCCTTAAGGAAAAACACCTTGTCATGCCTTCCAACCATGCTTCCGCGTGTTCACTAGCGTGACCTCCGGCAAAATCCAAAAGTTTGATCTTCTTCAACTCTCGCATGATGTCTTCAGGTGGAAATTCTCCCCTTGATTTCCTTGATGCTTCTGGATTACCCGTTCCAGATGGTGGGGGTTCCACTTCAGTGCCTGCTGGTTGGCACCCCTTTAAAGTTTTGTTAATGGCTTCCAATGAGCGCAGTATGAGGGCTAGTTCGGGCGATGGTGTTGGTGGTGTTGGTGGTGTCGGTGGTGTTGATGGTGTGGGTGGCGTCGGCGGTGCCCGTGACGACACTCCCCTTCCTCGACCCCTTCGAGTCCTGGCCATCTTGTATGACTTAACCTGGATCATCCCAAAGTTATCCAGGTGAGTTCAAGGACATTTCAAATTGGTGCTACTTAAACTTAGAAACATGGTTAGGCGTAATTTTTATTTACTTGTCTATAAACAGACATTACTCCATCAGGGAAATTGGCTAGGTTTGGGTTAGGTTGAAGCGTCTAAGCTTGGTTTCTTTACCTTTGCGAGAAGGATTATTGGGTCCCTTATCCTGTTAACCTTGTGCTTCACTCGTCCCTTCCTAGTGCATATGCCACCTCCTTCCCGCTTGTCTGAGCCTCAACATCATTAATCAACCTTAAGACAGATTAACCTTACTCTTATTAAAATAATTAATTTTTAAAATTATTATTACACTAATTTAACTCAAATTATCCTTACCTTAAATTTAATCTAATTTGACCTCATTATATATATCATTTATACTAAATTATTTAATTTATTTTATATTATTTATAACACTTTATATTATATATATATAATAATTGAGCGTATACCCAAGGTTTCGGGCACGCATGGGTTCCACGTGCTCGTCTGGCTTTCTCAAGCTCCCTTGTATCTAGCCCCCAAATTCTACACCTGCCAGCCTTTCAACCCTCTATGCGTCCTTCCTCTGTCTCACTTTCTCAATCGTTGGGACTTTCCTCACATCAGTCTTCGTCCACCACAGGTCTGCCTCTGCTCTGCTCAGAGGTCTCCAGAAAATCCCTTGCCATGGCTCACATCCTTGCCATTGTTATGAGCACCTTGCTAGTGTTGGGTATTGCTGTATATGCTTCAGTTCGTTTTACAGTAATAGAGTACATTGATGTGGCCACTGACAAGATCCAGGACCTGGAGTCCAGTCTCCTTGAAATATTGGGAATCAATCCCCTGTCTGTACACTTTGCGGAGCTCGCCCCCAGCTATGGTAAGAGGTACGATTCAATCCGCATGTTGTGCACAGTTTCAGTACCTTCCTTGAGTTAATTGAGTCAAGAATCTGCATAAACCTTCCTTACTTTATGGTAATGAATGGTGATTTCCTCTTTTGAAACAAAATAATTTGCCTGTAATTCCCGTTCTGTATGAATTTTGGTATTCTACCTTCGGTTCAATTCTTTTATATAAAATAAAAAAAAATTATCCATCTGTGTATGCCTGTTGTTATATGTGTAAATATATCTAGTTTTATGGGTATACCGGATCGTTCAAATTCCTCTCATATGAGCCGAAGAGGCCCTTTAGATCCTCCCCGAGATTCACTGTCGAATGCCTCAATCCACAGGCCATATCTTCCCTCGTCACGGCCTCTTCACCTACCGTGACTTATCCCCGACTCTGTATCGGGATTCGGGTTTCGGACTTTTCGCTGTCGCGAGTTCCTTACCTCTCCAATTCTCGATTCGCGATGAGCTTCGTCTCTATGGGCTAGCCCCTACTGGATATACCTTAATCTATATGACCGCGCTCACAAGACCATTACCATATACCTTCCTATCGGGATTTTCTGCTTAACCTTCCCGATGGGTTCTTTTCTTTGTTAGCCCTTTCGCTACGAGCTTGGTCCATATGACCTGCCTCCGTGACCATGGCCTTGTATCACCCTATCGGGATTCGGGGTTTCGGCGTTTGTGGTGTCAACGCGCGCACGTCCTTAGGATTCCCGATCCCTCGATCCCCGATGAGCTCCTAGCGCATTAGCCCTTTGAGCTATGCTCGTGATCCACACGACCTCGCCTTGTGACCACAGTCTTATCCCTTATCAGGATTTCGGACTTCGTGAAACTGAAAGGTGTAGGACTTACGTCCTTAGGATCCCCGATCCTCCGATCTCCGATACCACTTGTCGTTAACTCCCAGAAAGGTTGGACCTTTCGAAACCTGTCCTATGCTGTACCCTTAACTCCGTCGGGAAATCGCATATCGGAGGTTCACATTTTTATTTTTTTTAAACACACTCGTTCACAGACCCTTCCTAGCTCCGAACCCCGATATGGAGTGAAACCTGTCCTCCACTTAAACGTTATGGTTGTGGGACCCGTTGCGTTTCGGGATTTTGTGACTTCTCCGGTCGTGATTCCTTTGTATGCAGGAAACCCGAAATGTCGAACCCTGATCCCTCGGGATCCCCTGACACGCGTCCTCGTAATGAATGGCTCAGATCTCATCGGAAAATCGTGGATCGCGATTTCCTGTTGCACAATTTCTTTACCCTTGAAAAATTTGATTCCACCAACCACCAACTCGTTAGGATCTCATGCCACGCATCCTCGCCGATGGATGGTTCATAACTCCCGTCGGGATATCGTGAATCGTGACTCCATCATGCGAGTATTCCTTGCCCTCGAAAATCCTGATATCCCGATTCCCCAGTTGGCTGACAGCTGGCCTCTACTTCGCCTCTGTCCTCCTCCTCTGTTGTGATGACAGCTGGGCCCCACTCATCGGGGTTTCGCGGATCGCGAATTCAAAGTGCTTGGACATCATGTCCCCGGGATTCCCGATTTCCCGATGAGCCAAACGCCGATGGTTTTCGATGGCTGCCACCTATCCCACAGATGGACGACTGTGATTGTGTCAGGATTTTCCCATGGATTTCTCGACTCTTCCCGGATGACGGACACATGTCCTCCATTCTGACTCTAGTGGTCCCACCACGCTTATGTCACTGTCGGGATATCGCCGATCGCGATTCCGAGCGACGTGATTTCTTTGCCTTCGCAAACCCCGATTTCCCGATCCACGACTCTTTGAGATCTCCTGACATGCGTCACGCACAATGGATGGTCCAGATCCGATCGGGAAATTGCGTATTGCGATTTCATTATGCAACGGTTCTACACTCCTAAAATCTCCGATGGTAAAATCCCGACGCCTCCCCAGAACGCTGACACGTGTCCTGCCAAGATCAACGGTTAGGATCCGTTCTCGAGATTTCGAGAACCACAAGGTCTCGATTCTCAGACTTAACAAAACTCCGATGACTCATATTTCCCGATGACTCTTCCGGGACTTCTCCTATGCATGCTAGGGCTTAAACCCCGCGCAACTTTTCTATATCTAACGGCTAACGAGATTTTGCCCGAGATCTGTCGACGCAGATCCATTCTCCCGTGTAACAGACAACTCTTCTTTGGAAAAAAAAAATCGATTAGTTGCACAAAACATTACGTAGTGTTCAAATTGCTCTCTTGGCACGGTTGAAATTTATATGGGTCTATAGTTCATTATTACAATCATCGAGGCTTAATATAGGCAAATAGTTCACACTATTCCTGTGCGGTACAAGTTTGCTAAATTTCCTTTTTCCGACTGCGCATCAGCAGTTTCCCCCATTTAGGTAAGTTCGAGGTGAAATAGGCCTTTTCAAGGTCCCGCAGATGTCTTTTGCATTTTATTTAGTATGGTTCGTGTAGTCGTTGAATCTTACCGGTTTCAAGCCTTCAATAGAAGCTTCCCACGACATTTTCATCGGTTTCAGGTGTCTATTCAACTCGAAACTTCATTAACAACATTGCTCAAGGAAAAATTAAGCTATAACTTCTCTTTTTCGTGCTTAACAGCTTGGATACCACACTGTATCAATCCTATTTAGTCAAACTGAACGTGTGTTTCTTATAGGTTAAGCGTGGCTGGAATTAATCATTTGGGATTTTGGCCCTTAGGCCCAGATTTCGAACTAAGACGCTCTGATACCATATATAATGCCCATATACTTCTAAACATCATTAAGATTCATAAACATTTTATTTGGTAAACTTAAACAATAACTTCTTAGCATAATAGTGATTCTCATAACAACAACTTCAATAACTCAGATTTATCAATAAATATTGATTTCATGACAGAAGGAAATAAATATATAACTTAACAAAGTACCTGGTTCTGATGCTAATTGTTGTTGCCATTATTTCTCACTGCTGCCTTCCTGCTTGTCTGCGACTAGATCAACCCTGCCACAAACAGGAAAAATAACTGCCCAAAACCACTGTCCTCCCTGCCAACTAGGAAAACTACCTAGCTCCAGGATATCTACGGATATCCTGGCCCTCCGTGCCCAAAACCTCCAGCATCTCAGTGCCTCCCCTGATCAAAAGCCACAGTCTCAAAACTCTGTGCTCACAGTAAGTCCAAGAGTCCACAAAATACAACAATGCATAGAAAATCACTGCTCACAGCAAAACACAACCGTCCAAAGCATCCATTATGTTCCCCCCCGTCGAATGGTGCACACATCCCCCTCTTCCCATCCCTTATTCCTCCCTACCGACTCACGCATTTACTACAAAACCACCCCCGTCCTCCGTCCTTCGTCCCTTCATTAATATTTTTATCATCTTGGGATTTCTTGGTTTCTTGCCCTGCATACGCCATCCTCTACTGCATATACAATTCCTGTTATATCATTTTTTTTTATCTCTTAAATTTATGTTACAGGTCATTAAATGTGATCTTCAGTTAGATTATTATTACTTAGTTAATCCTCAATTATTTCTTTAATTTAATCTTACTTAATAATCTTTAATCATTTATTCAATTAGGGTTGTTACAAAGACAAAGGAAACTACACCAAGAGGAAGTGTGGAAAAGTGTGGTGTGTTGGAGAGGACAACATGTGAGGATAGGCCTATGAAGAGGAATGACATTGAGATTATGGTATTCAATGGAGATACCAGTAGCATTAGTGGTAGGAGGGGCCTGAGAGATGAAGTTTGAACCCCTTGTCTATTGTAGAGTGTTTTAACTTAAAAGGAAGATGAGGCATAGAGAAGAGGCACAAAAGTACGTGAGGAAGATGGAGGATCCCTTAGTGGTGGGGGAGAAGCATTAGAAATTGTGGATGGTATTGTGTGGTTGTAGGTAGGAAACTCTCTACGTTAACTCATGATAAATGGAAGAAGAAGATGGATTTACCCCCCCTTTGAACCACCTCCTTGCACATTTGTAAGCAAGAATAATGAACAACATATAGTAAGGTGATTAGAGTATAAAAAATAGCTCTAAGGAGAAATAAGAGAAGTGATGAGTGAAGAAGAAGATGCATTCAATGTTACCTCACTAGGAAGAGTATTGGTATCAAGATCCCAGATACCTAATAGTCAAGTTGGAGGATAGTCAGGTTGGAGGATAGATATCAATATTGAGGGTGTTGACTCAGGATAGTACCATAAGGTTATTCATGTTCCTTTGAATGGGTAGAGATGATGTAGAGAAACATTGGTTCACATTTAGGGAGATTTCTTGAATATTATTTTCTTGATTCTAGAGTGTATGCACTATCTTCTTGATTTCTAGTGCACATCCCAAAAATTTGATTGCCACGTATTGGTAGAACTAGAATTGGTGCACATTAGATAAAATTTAATGTAGATGTGTGTGTACTATAATCCTTTGTGCAATTGCCTGAGCATGCACACGGCTGGAATGGGCGTGCAAAACTTTTTTTGTGCGCACTGGGGATAGATAGAAAAAACTTTGGGTTCCAACACTAGTACATTATCCAAATTACCTTTGAAAAAAGATTTGGTGAAGGTATTAAAATCTCCACAATACTGAGTGGATTTTTGAATATTAAATTACGCAATAAGATTTTATCTTAGTTTTATTATTAAAAAATTATTCATCTTAAATTATTTCTTGAAAATTTAGAGAAGTGATTAATTTTTAGTTAGAAATAATATTTTACTGATTCATGTAACTTGAATATTCATATTCTCAACCTCATTCTTGTTAAAAATGTCAAATTTTGTATTTTGTTTTAGGTTGAGGCATTCCATGGAACCATTTGAGATAGATTGGAATCAACTGAGACACTTTGAGAATTCATAGAAAACGTAAAGCTTTACATACATGAAAAAATTAACAAATTTACTCATTGACCATATTCCATTATGAATTCAATGGCCAAGAGAACCTTATCTAAGAATAGGTAATTAACCTTGTAGTTTTGAGTAAAGAATCAAAGACTTTTTATGAGGTGTATTCACCAATTTTTGTATGAAAACATGAAATGAATCACATAATTCGATTTTATACATAAAACATTTTTATTTTTCTAACCACGTCGACAGGCATAAATAACTAGATTAGAATTGGGGTAGAGGACAAAGTGTAGATTTACTACATTCACTCCTGAATTTCCAAGTGTATAGTTAATATTGATTCTATGGTCGTCGTTCTTAATTAGCTAATAAAAAATTTTAAAAATTCAAAAATATGTAATGTAAATTCAAAAATATGTAATGTTGGAGATGAATACTATTGGAAAAAATGAGATTGATTTTCATTAGTTTGATTTGTTCCACCTGGTCATACAAACCCTTTCTTTTTCTTGATAGTATGGAAAAGATTCGCAAACAAGATATCGACTCATTTTGGAATTCCCCTTTTTCTCATTTAATGTGTATTTTCTTTCTAATTTTATGACTTGGATGTTTTTTTCTATACAAAACGAGTGTGACTGAAAAAATCGTACCAAACTCATGGATATTTTTTTTGTTGTTATCATCATTTTGTTCATTTGAAACTCTCATGCATATCATGCAGACTTTCAAGCCGTACACGTGTCATTAGCATGTTTTATATCATTCTTTAAGCAATATGAAGCAAAGGGAAGCCATAGGTGATCTTGTACTTTTTTTTTTTCTTAGGCTCATTTTACTATAAATATAGTCTTTTATTAATGTGTATATATTAATTCTTTATATTATGTAGTTATTTTGTTTTGAACGATTTCAAAATTGGATTTTTTTTTGGAGGATATATTTAACTTCATATTATTTTAAAATTAGTTTCATTATTCTTTGAAGTATCATTCTTTCCTCCTCTACAACTTGAGTGGGATTAATGGTTAAGAACATGTGTTTCTTCCTTGAAAATGATAGATTCAAATCTAGAAAATTAGAATATGTATACCTTCATAGAATTTAGCAGTGACCTTAAAATATATTATTATTATAACAAAAAAATAATAAAATTATTAAAATACATTTTATTAAATATAATATTTACAATATTATTTTAAATATATTGATATAAAATAATGTTTATAATGAAATAAAATATTTAATAAAAACAAAAATATTATTTCATTATACTTTAATTAATATATATTAATGTCTAACCATTATAAGAATATCAATATAATCTACATAATATTAATCTAATAATTATTTCACAACAGACAATACATTAAAATATAATTTTACACATACTTAATACATTTTGTTGTGGTTATTGCTAATTTTGTTAAAATGCGTGAGCATTAGTCCCCTTATAAATGTCTAACGTAAAACATACTCTTAAATGTGATGAGCTTGAATATTAACATTTTTATATGGAAATTTTTAACATGTACATATTCGTAAACATGGCCAACTTTAATAATTGCACTTTCTTAAATATAAGATAGTAAGCATATAAGGGTGAGTGTCAAACTTGAATGAATGGAAACCATTATTTAGTAAGTCAATTGGGTAAGCTATAAGTAAATGGGCTCACCTTCTAATTATATAGAAGGTAAGTTGAGTACATTAGCTCACCTTACAACCATAGATATATTATTTTCTAAAGGACTGCAAAAAAAACCCTAATAATGGTGGTATTATAGAGCAAGGTTTGTACATAGCGATTGTGTTTTGTGCCTCCTTGCATAGGGTCGATCGCTAGTTTAAATGGATGGCCATGATCCTTTAGTGGATTACTTTGATGACATGTTGTTAGAGTTAGGTATTTTCTCCACTCCCAAAATTTCAAATCTTGTTGCCTCACACACTTCAGAACATGACTCCCATGCATTGGGTAAGGTTTTAAAGCCTATACAGTCAGATCCTAGCTAGACTTCTCATTTTTTCAGTAGGACATCTCATATTGTTGGGTACCGCAGAGGCCACTTCTATTATGATCCAGGTGGATATTGGTGGCCACCCACCTATTCGAACTGGCTCCTCTTGTCATTTTTTAGTTCAACACGTTCTTCTGTACTTATTTGTAATTGTGGGTTATACACTTCCAGGGATGTATGAAGCCCTACACATCTTCTAAGTGGAGACCGATGACCGCCCACCTAATCCAACTATCTTATTTTGGAAGATTTCATGTCAGCACATCTTTTTGTACTTCCAGGGCTGTTTTGGGGCCCTAAATAGTGTTTTTTTGGCGTTCGACAGTCAAACTATAGACGGAGTCAAATTTTGACAACATGATGCATAGTCCTAAAAAATACCTTTACAACGGGCTATCACACGACTAAAACGAAGATCGTATGAAAAATTTACGACCCTGGGAAGTTAATGTACTAACTTACCCAAATAGGGTCCACAAGACTTTTGGCGTTTCATCTCCTAGGGTTAGGTTTTTGGATGTCTAGGGTTTTCACATTCATGTTTATCATAAAAAGAATTTTAGATCCTCATTGCAATCATCTTCTTGCGAATGAGAGTAGCCATCCCATATCTTCTCAAAGATAAAACTGTCACCATTCTAGCGAGTCTTGCACTCTATATTTTTACAATCTCTTTACAATTATTTTGTTAATAGAAATTAAGTATTTTTGTATTTCTCTGTTTCTGGAAATTTTCATGAGTTCATTGTAATTTATCTACTTTCATTTTGTTCAGAAAATAATCTGGATGAGTGGTATCAGAGCAGGATTCTCCTGATCAGTTTTCAACACATGTCCCTGACGAGGTTCGAGTATAGCCAGTTGGGTCTCAATCTTGTCTCTCTTGAGGAAACTCACTCTCGCACGCCCATGAAACCATCGATGACAGCAGAAGAGAAAAATGACGAAACAAAAGATTCTATTAGCATGTTACTTGAGGAATATCTCATGTGATAGAGGGACAAAATGATGGAGAATTTTGCACACATCCTTTAATGTCTACCGATAGCAACATGGGAATCTTCATCAAGAGACCATTTTGGAGGAACCTCCCCCTTCAAGGTACAAGTTAATTTTGATATTCCCATATTTGAAGGTCAGATAGATGCGGATGCCCTAGAAAAATTGTTAAATCTATTAGAAGGTTATTTCTTTGTTCAAAAATTTTCCGATAGGGAAAAAATCACCTTCACACTCCTCAAGGCTCTCCCTCATGTCAAAAATTAGTGGGAAACTTACTGGGAGAAAAGTTCCACAAAGGAATATGGAATATATAGGGCTAATCCCACTTGGGATTTTTTTGTGGATGTGGTCAAGGAACAATACTATCCCATTCATAACTATGAAGACCGGTACATGATATGTACCACACTATGACAAGAGAAGAGACAAACAATGTCGGAGTTCACAAATTGTTAGGAACCAAATACTAATATAGCATAGAAAAACCTCAGAATAAGTACTCAACACCTTGCAAAAGAGAGAATTTTAGATAATAAGCCTCTTCGAGGGGGAAACATCCTTATAAACCACATAGATTTACCAATACAAGATGATTCCAAATGAAAATGTTTCCTTGGTATATATAGGAGACTAGGAGGTACAATTATAAGTAATGGACCTAAGTCGAAATAAATAAAATAACATTACTAATGTAATATTCCTTAATTAAGGGGTAATGTGCCACTATTTAGGGCTTAACACATCCCTCCCCTTCAGAAAAGTGTTGTCTGTAACACTTGAATAATTCTGGATGCTTCTGTATAAAAGACTCATCTTCCCATGTGGAATCTTCAGCAAGTAGTTTCCTCCACTTAATGAGATACCTTGAAATGGATCTATTCCTCAGCTGGTAAATTATTGTGTGATTCATAGCTTCAGGCTCCAATATGATTTTTCCTTCCTCTTCAAGTTCTGGAAATATAGTTTGAAATTGGATCTTGTCACCTATAACATTGTTTAAGCATGAAACATGAAAAATTGGGTGTATTCGTAAAGATGCATGCAACTCCAATTTGTATGTCATAGTACCAATCTTTTGCAACACCTTATAAGGGCCATACTACTTTGGTGATAATTTATTATCCTTCTTGGCTTTCTTGAGGGACATTTGTTTGTATGGTTGTAGTCTTAAAAACACCCAATCCCCTACTTCAAAACTTCGTTCACTATGATGATGATATTCTTGTTGTTTCATGCGATTATATGCCATGGATAGGTTGTCCTTTAAGATTTGGAGAACTTGTTGTTGATGCTCGATGTGATCTTCCACTTCTTGAACCTTAAATTTTTCTTTTAGATAAGAAGTTATGGAAGGAGGGTGGTATCCATAGAGTGCCATAAATGGTGCCATTTTTGTTGTAGTATGAAAGGAAGTGTTCTACCACCATTCTGTCAAGGGTAACCATTTGAACCATTTTGTTTGTTTATTAGAGACAAAGAAATGAAGGTATCCTTGCAAACATTTGTTAACTATCTCGGTTTTTCCATCAGATTGAGGATGATAGGATGAGCTAAAAGCCAATTCAGTACCAAAAAAAGAAAACAATTATGTCCAAAAATGTCCAAGGAATATGGGATATGTCACTTACAATAATCTTTGGGCTTCCATGTAGCTTTTGAACTGTCTCCATGAATTCAGTGGAATATGCACTGGCTTTGAAGGGATGAGAGAGTGCACAAAAGTGTGCATACTTGGTCAGTCTATCAACAATCACCATGATGACACTCTTTCCTTCAGAATTCGGTAACCCTGTGATGAAATTAATGGAAACCTCCTCCCAACAATGACTTGGGATGGTTAATGGTTGTAAAATACCTTGGGTATTAATTGTTTCCACCTTGATTTGTTGGAAAAGAAAACATTCTTCCAAAAATATTTGAAGATTAGTTTTAAGGCCATCCCCAAAAAAATCCTTTTTGACCCTATGGTAGGTTTTTAAAAATCTTGAGTGCCCTCCTACCAGAGAAGTGTGCAATTCCAATAGTACCTTTTGTTTGATTGGGGAGTTCTTACATAAATATAAGTGATATTTGTACCATAGTGAATCATTTTTCCAAGTAAATGTATATGATGCATTGCAATCCTACTGCAACCATTCAATGAGAGTCCACACGTTTTCGTCATTCTTCCATTCATCCCTCGATTCTATTATCCAATTAGGTTGGATGATCAAGCTAGCACAAATAAAGGCCTCAACATCTTCATCCTTTCTTGAGAGTTCATCTTCCACAACATGTTGCTTCCCTTTTTTATAGTTGATTTTAAAATCATGACCCAATCTCTTGTTCACCCATTTTTGTTGTTCTTCTGAAGATAGTCTTTGTTCCAAGAAGTATTTAAGACTATCATGATATGTTTTGACCTTGAAGTGCCTACCTATTAGGTAAGGGCGCCATTTCTTCAATGCATGTAGTATTGCCATCATTTCCTTCTCATAAATGGGTTTGTGTAAGTCCTTTCCCTTGCGTGGCTGACTTTCAAAAGCAAGGGGCCTTCCTTCTTGCATTAGAACAACACCAATGTCATTTCCCGAGGAATCACATTCCACAATAAAGGTTTTTGTGAAGTCTGCAGTGGTCAAGACACGAGCTTTGCACATATCCTCTTTAAGTTGTTCAAAATCTTGAGTTTCCATTGGAGTCCATGAAAATGCATCCTTCTTAGTTAATTCCATTAAATGTGTTGCAATTCTTCCATAGTTTCGAACAAACTTGCGGTAGTAACCTGTCAAACCCAAAAATCCTCTAAGATTCTTCAATGTTTTGGAAATCGGCCAGTCCATCATGGCCTTAATCTTGTTAGGGTCTAGCTTGACACCTTCATGAGATACAATATGACTGAAATACTCTACCTCCTTCACCCCAAAGAAACATTTGGATGGTTTGGCATATAGTTTTTTCTCCTTTACTAGTTGTAGCACCTTGTCAACATATCGCACGTGATCCTCCCAAGAATTTCTATAGATTAGTATATCATAAAAAATACTAACACAAATTTTTGAAGGAAGGGATTGAAAATGGAATTCATCAACCCTTGGAATGTGGAAGGTGCATTTGTAAGGCCAAAAGGCATGACCAAAAATTCATAATGTCCTTCATGAGTTCAGAATATTGTTTTTTGGATATTTGCTTCCTTAATTATAATGTGATGATACCTTGAAGGAAGATCCAACTTTGTGAAATATATTTCTCCATGTACTTCATCTAACAATTCATTAATGAATGGAATGGGAAACGTGTCTTTAATAATGATCTCGTTGAGCTCTCTATTATCTAGACACATACACCATGATCCATATTTATTGAGTACTGTTACCCTCAGTGTAGGGTAAGAACTTTGGCTAGCTCTAATAATGCCAACCTCTAATATTTCTTCAACCATACTCTCAATTTAACTCTTTTGGGCATAAGGGTATTTGTAAGGCCTAATGTTAGGAGGAACACTCCCAGGAATTAGGTGAATAACATGATCAATATTTAGAGTGGGTGGAAGACCTTTGAGAATATCTTCAAATACTTTGGAATGCTTCTCAATGATCCCTTGGAGACATAGGGGAATATATGAATTATATGTTTAAACATATAGTGAGAATAGTTGTGAAATTACACCAAGATGCCCCTTTTTCAATAATCTTTTCATGCAATTAGAGCTTATCACCTTACTGGGTTTCCCTATGATATCCCTTCACTCAATTTATTTTCCCTCTAATGAAAACTTCATGAAAGATTATTGAAAATTAAAATTCATTGCTCCTAATGATTGTAGCCATTGGATTCGTAGTACAACATCAGCACCACCCATGGGTATAGAAATCATTGGACTATTCATTACATATTCCCCCATAGTAAGATTGATATTATTGAATTTTCTTGAGAAATTGATAGCTCCCCCATCTACAATCATTACTTGAAACTCTGGTGTTGGATATACAAAGAAATTGAGATCTTTGGATAATTTATAGTGAATGAAATTATGAGAACTACCAAAATCAATTAGTAGTATTACGTTTTTCTTTTTGCTATATCCTTCGATCTTGAGGGTTTGAGGAGTGCTAATTCCAGCCAATGCATTACATGATATCGTGGGAGACAACTCTTCAAAAGAAATCACTTCTACGTTTTCATCTTGAGATTGTTCTTGTTCTTCTTCTTCTTCTTCTTCCTCTTCACAATCTATGTAGAATAATTTCTTCTCACAACACTTATATCCCTTATTGTACTTGTTGTCACAATTAAAGAATTAACCTTTTGCTTTTTTTTCCTCCAATTTTTGAGGTGTCAACCTTGTAGTTTGAGGTGTTTTAGAAGATGGAACATTATTCTCTCGATAGATGTTAGGAGTGGTCCTTCTAGTAGCCATAGCCATATTTTTACTTTCAACATTTCTTGCCAACCCGAATGCATTCTCCAATGATTTGGGTTCCCAAAGGTGAAACTCATGTTGAATGTTATCCTTTAAAGTTCCTATGAATACATAAATCATGTGCTCATCTGGAATATTCATTACCTTTATATTCAATCTTTGGAAGTTCTCGATGTTCTCTGTAACTGAACCCTTTTGCTTCAGATTTATCAGTTGGCAAAAGAATGTATTTCTCTTTGTATCCTCATAGTGTGCTATTATTTATTCCGTGAACATTGTCCAAGTGATGAGTGATTTGCGATAAAAAAACCATCGATACCACAAAAATTTATTGGGTTATAAATATAAAGAAGCAATCCATACCATTTGTATATGTGGCACATTATGTAGATCAAAGAATTGCTCCATTTGAAGTATCCATGTGATTGGATCCTTTCCATCAAAATTCATCATATCAATCCTAGGAAAGTGGTTGGTATTCAACCCAAAGTTGGAGTTTCTCCATTCTTGATTCATCTTCCTTTTGTCCTCATCATGAATTTCATGGGATACATTTTCACTTTCAAGTGTCCTCTCTATTATAAAAAATTTCAATCCTTCCATGATCTCCCTTTTTAATCCCTCCATCTTAGTATCCATTATTGCTTCCAACTTAGATTCAGTTGAATCCATCATCGCTTGTAGTTCATCTTTTGTTACTGTATTCTTTTGTAAATCATTTATTTCTTTGAGAATTTCCTCACCTTCATCAAGAGTCCAAGTAGGATTGTCTGGAGGGCTAATTGGTGTAGAAGTTCCATTTTTTGGTGGCATCTTGGCCAAGTATCACTTTTAAACCTTGATTTCGAGGTGGTTCTACTAAATGATATTTATTTTGTTGTATCTCCAAAATTACGACCCTTTTGGGTCTAAAAATTATTTTTGTAGATCTCATATACGTCTTCTCTGCAATTCCACAAACCTAATCAAAATTGGATGTGCCAAGGGGAAGTTATGGTAACTTCCCCACACCTTGTTGAATTTTTCCCTTTCAGGAGAGTGTAATTTTAAAGTGTTCCACGATCACGACATAGGATATTTTATTCTAAGACTTGTACCAAAAATACTACATACTTTCCACTATCCAATGCAACTAGTCTTACTTAATTTGGATACTCACTGAAGAAGATATCATTGTTTTACCCGGAAGAACTGTTTGAGACTAGTTAATAAGAATAGTCAGATACCCTATCTTGCACAGGGTGTATCTAAAATATTAGGATGAAAAATAAGATGGATTTTTTTATCACGGATACCTTGATAACTTCTATGAATAGCTGATCCATCAGGATTTTTCGAATGACTTATGGTTGAGTTTTTATTTGCATGCATTAATTAACCATTGAGAAACTTAACGAAAGAATGAGAAAAGAAAATGAATTATACAACCATAGACATATATGCAGATCTGAAATGCAATGAAAAACAACAAACCATAATACACAGGTTGATAACGGAGTTCGGCACAACTTTGCCTACGTCTCTGGGCCTTTTCTCTGTGGGGGAGGCTTCTTTATTTCTGTTCGAAAGCTCAATGGTACATCATTACAATGCCGAATGGCTTCAAGACTGATCTAGTCATGTTCGCCCAGATCTATAGAACCATGCACAATGAACGACACGCAAAACAGATGTCCGGAGCTCTCAGAAATGGTCCGACAACATCTCCTCCTCAACAGCTTCCCTGCCTCAAACTGACTTTGACTTGGCTTCTTCTCAGCATCTCTGCTCTGAATTTCTCTCAAAAGCTGTCCCCATGGCCTAAAAATGGCCTTGGTTAAATAGTTGGGAAGTTGGTTACCCATCTTCAACTTCCTCCACGAATTTAGGCTCTAAAAATGCCCAATAACTCCCAAAAATGGAGTAAATACATTAAAAATGGTTAATTAATAACTAAAAACCAAAAGTTAGGTATAAAACCCACTTTTAAACTATAATGTAGTTATAATAGGCCTAAGCCCCTTAGCCTTGGGCATGCGCCCCCTTTGCATGGTCGTATGCACTTACACGACCACGGGCTGGGGCTTAGCCCCCAGCCCCTTCCTTTATGTGCCATAATACTATGCAATAACTTTTATAATATGGGTTTTAATAACATGAAATAAATTGGGCACATTGGTTATAGGACTATTGTGAAGGCGCTTAGGCTTAGTGGTTAGTCATGGGTTCAAAACCCAGGGACCCCAAAACTTTTTTTTTGAAACATACCACATTGACTGATGACTGGGTGCCACGTGGCACTTTCCCATTCGATGGACAAATGCCACTTGTCAACCATTGACTGGTCCAGTTGCCTGCCACATGTCTGCCCTGTCAGCAAACCTGCCCAATCACCATCATCCAGAGAGTGCCACATCATCTCCTGCACAGTCATCATGCTGATGTCATCAGCGTTGACTTTTTGACCAGTTGACCTTTGACTTTTTACCTGTTTGGGCTTCCGATCAAAACGCGATAACTTTCGCATACAGAGTCCGTTTGACAAAGTAAATATACCGTCAGAATCGGGAAGACAAGACGGACGCAATGGAGTTGGTTTTGTCAGATTCTAAGCACTTTCATTTTTGAGCATTTTTCAAGCCCTGTCAGGCTTCTGAATACCTTTTGGTCCCCAAAAGGTTACTGACCAGTCAACAAGCTCGGGATAGGCCACCCGGCTTGATATCTGTCTCTGAACTCTGTCCTGTGCACCTATCTCATCAAGATCAACTGTAACACAATCATGACAACTGACAGTATATTGTTAGCCATTTGAACCCTGTTACATCTTACTGAAGCCACTATCATCCATGTAGAAAACATTTCTAATGACATCATAAAAAAGACAACTGCAAATGAACTAATATACTTGAAATATCTACACGACATGAGCTTATCTTGAAGCAGCTTATGATTGATTTTCCATTCAACAACCATATTTTATTCTTTCTTAAGATCAATGACTTCATTTGAAACAATTATTGGTTTGTTGCATGCTTGCACTGCATTCGTTAATTGTTCCCTTGTTTGAAGTGTTTTATTTGCTTTAACACGATGAGCATGAACCACATAATCATGACCTGCTTTAGTGAATTGATATTGATTCTTTGTCCTGTAGAAAATTGCCTTACGATCAAATAAGTATGGACTACCTAAGATCATTCCACATTCTCTTAACAACACAACATCACAAGTTACTTCATCCACATACTTAGATGAAATTGCAAATTTGATTGTGCACTGTTTTGTTATGTGCATTTGATGATGATTGCTTATCCATTTAAGTGTGTAAGGCCTATGATGAGTTTGTGTTTTTAATCCCAATCTCTTAACCAACTCTTCTGAGATTAGATTAGATTGAGATCCACTGTCAATTAATGTATCTACCTTAGTGTGTCGCATGATTACTCTTATATGAAACAACTTGCTTCTACAATCAATATCTTCACCATTTTTACCTGTCATGCCAACCAATGAGATCTTTTCATCACCTGAATCTGATCCCAATTCTATGGGTTTTGATGTCGTTGCCACTGTTTGCGTTCCCTTCTTTCCTTTGAACCACTTTGGCCTCTTCTCGGGATGCAACTCCCAACATCTCTCCTCATCATGTCCCTCTTTCTTGCAATGCTTGCAAGAGGGATTTCCTTCTTTCTTTGACACTGCATTTGCATTCTTGCCATTTCCATACCATTTCCTCTTGTCCTCTTTCCTCGAAGACGACGATTCCCCTGACACACCTGCTTTCCCTGCTTCAATATACGTAGCTTGAACAGAAACCTCATCAAGGTTAGTGGGTCCAAACATGAAAACAGTGTTTCGAATATGCACAGGAAAACCTCCTATATACTTCATAAGGGTTTCTTGTGTTTGCAAAGGAATGTCTAACATTAATGCCATTTTTCTAAATCCATCGGTGTATTCCTGCACTATTTGTCCTTTTCTTAGTTTTAAAGATTGCCATTCAATTATTGCTTTTTCTTTATAACCCAAAGGATAAAATTGTTTCCTAAGTGCAGAAATGAAATCCTTCCATGATGGAAATACATTACCCACATTTTGTGTTCCTTTTTGCAGCTTTCTCTGCCACTAGATAAGAGTTGTACCTGCAAGTCTCAAAGATGCCAACTGGATTTGTGTGGCCTCCTCCTCGATCTGTTGCACACTGCAGTATACCTCCATCTGTCTGATCCAGTTATCAAGTTTTTCTGCATTTACTTCACCATCATATATCGGCAACTCAAATTTTACATCAAGTTTTAACAAGGGCATTTCATGTTTATTCTTATGAACATTTTTCTTTTCACTAGATTGTATGCAAATGTTTTGACCTCGAAAAGTTAGTGTACTAACTTACCCAAACAGGGCCCACATGACTTTTGGCGTTTCATCTCCTAGGGTTAGGTTTTTGGATGTCTAGGGTTTCGACATTCATGTTTATCATAAAAAGGATTTAGATTCCTCATTGTAATAACATTCTTCTGAATAAGCGTAGCCATCACATCTCTTCTCAGAGATAAAGCTTCCACCATTCTAGTGATTGTTTCACTCTGTAATTTTACAGCCTCTTTACAATTATTTCATTAATAGAAATCAAGTATTGTTGTATTTATCTGTTTCTAGAAATTTTCATGAGTATTTCATTGTGATTTATTTTCTTTCATTTCATTCCGAAAATAATCTGGATCATAATCCTAAGGACATTAATCAGCTCAACTATTCCCATGGAGACTCATGCGACATCTCCAAGGTTGATCCCACCACTCTTCTAGGAATTCATTGCTTCTCAACTCACATAATAACAAAAATATTGAGCATCCTGTTAGAGAGAATAAAAGGATGAAATCAAAACACTTTGTAAACAGTTAGTCTCCAGGCTTGAAGATACACTAATACATATGGGTTCGAAATTTGATAAAAATATTACAAAGATATAAGTTAAATTAATTGTACCATCACAAATTACAACAATTTCAATAATTTTTTTGGCACTCCACGAAATTCATCGTATATTTGATGCAAGTCACCATACAAGGCTATTGCGACATTGGTGAGCCCATATTTCGATAAAATTTGGAGTCCTTATCACCAAGGTATGGTCATCCATATAACGATGCTAGTTTGATGTTTCATCAATCTATAGATGATAGTTTAAATCATCGTCTATATATTGACACAAATGCAAACATTGGTCCATATACTGACTAAAATCAAAATGTTTGTTGATAAACGGATGGTGTTGTACTTTCACTTAGTTAGGTTTGATGTGGTGAACGATCATCAGAAGTTTGTCCCTCCTTCAATATACAGACAATGTTTGTGGGTTTTTAAAAAACCCAAATAAGCATTTGAATGTGCTTAACAATTATTGACTTACTCAACTTTGACGTGGTCAAGTATCATCAGAAGTGCGATGAAAGTTAGATATTTCGACAATTGTTTTGTAGGTGTGACATCTCTAAAAGATTAATTGTCTGGTCATTATTCAACGCATGTAATAGTCTCTTTTATATGACCTGTGCCTTGTTTCACATCGAATTATTGATTTTTATAGATTGGATTTTGGCTGTAATCAAAAGGTTAAATTATAAATCTTTAATATCTCTTTGTCTTGTTTCAAATACTCATGACATAACCTAGCTTAGGACCTATTTTTTTGGGGACACAAGTTTAATTTCTCTAGGAAATAGGTGTGAACATGTCTACTCAATTTCTTATATTGGCCTAGTTCTCTTTTATAATTGTTTAATGCTTTTCTTACTTTATTGTAGTGAAGCTTTGAAGCTTATGTGGTAAAAATGTATATATTTATATGGTTATTTTTTATCTCTTGATTAATTGGTAATTATTACTCTTATAAACATTTAGTAAATCAATGACGACAATGGAGTAATTAACTCTAGATGTAAAAATGGGATCAATATTCGACGACATTTGTACTTTAGGAAAATATTTGTATATTTCACTTATATTGCATCTTTAGTGGTTTTGTTGTAATAGGAAATCCCAATGGTGAAAAATAATAATAAAAAAAATATGCATCATGAAGAGAATGAAAGGAAGATTGCTAGGTTAAAGGAAACATTGGAGCCAAAGGGTAATGCAACATTTGAATTCCCTTCCAACAAATGTAGGGTGTTTAACACAATTAAGAAACATTGTTCGAGATATGGGAATGTTGAAGGGTGGTTCTCATATTGTACCATGGTAATTTATCCAATATTATTATATAGTGTACTCTTTGTATTGATTGTATTTATAAAAATTTCTTTAGTTTTAATATTTTTATATACAATAATTTTATTGATTGATGTTTGTAATTATAAAGAAAAATCCTCCTAGGTGTCTATCACCAGAGAAATATGCAATGCATAGTAGTAGTAGAAAGATTATTGTATAGGTTGAGGAAGATGGTTGTATGGATATTGAATATCATCATGATCAATTTAATTATATGGAATTAGAATATGACACTAATAATATTGTTTAGCTAAATGATGGGACAAATAGATTGATCCAGGACATCTTTGCTCCTATCAACGAGGATGAAAATTTTGATGATATTCATGATATAAGTTTTCTTAAGAAAGCACAAAAACCCTTTTATGAAGGCTCAGGAACACATGTTCTCTCAAATACAATGTTTTTGGTGAACTTTAAGGTATTGAATGGTTTTTCAAAAACTTGTCTCACATAGATCTTAAGGTACATAACAATATATTTCATCACATCTATGCAAAGGTCGAAATTATTTTTCTTTTTTTTAAGTGTCATTTAATGTGTAGTACATTAAGGATGTGATATTTATGATTACTATTACTTACATTAACTAGTTATTTTCTATGTTATAGATTATTAGGTGGATTTTTATTACCACTGTTAAATAATTTACCTCACACATACCTAGAGTTATCTTCCATTATGAATGATATTGGAATGCAGTATAGGGCTATTGATGCATGTCCTAATGATAATATTATATATTATGTACAATATGCATCAGAAACAAAATTCCCATAATGTCAAATTAGTAGATATCAAACCGATGAAGTAAAAAAAAAGGTGTCTAATAAGGTTCTTCGTCATATTTTGATAATTCCATGTTTTCAACGACTGTTCAGGTGTGAAAGCATAAAACAATTTATGTATTACCATGAATGAAATATAAGTGAAGATGGTGTTCTTTGAATTCCTACATATGCTTCTACATTTATGGACGTTGAAGAAAGATGGTTGATTTTTAAAGAAGAACCTCCTAATGTTAGGCTTTCATTGGCAGTTGATGGTGTCAATCCATTTGGTGAGCTCAATTCTATTTACTCAGTGTGGCATATTTTTTGTATAAAAAATAAACTTGCTCCTTGGATGTCAATAAATAGGGAGCACACGATGTTGGAAATGATTGTTCAAAGTATTTGTTTGAACGTATAAGCACCATTTTATTTGTCTTATTCATTATTAATGCATTATTTCCTATACATAAACAAGGTATTATTTACATGTACTTCCAACCAATTAGGTAAGTACCAAGTGAAAGATATATATATATCCTCTTATCGACGAGGTACACAATTTATGGGATGACATCACTATGTACGACGTCTCTAGACCAATAGGGAAAAAACAATTCCAATTTTGTTGAATACTTGGACAATTCATGATGCCCCAGGTCTAACACAATTTTGTGGTATGTAACGTCACACTACTATAGTTTAATAATATATAATTTTATGAAAATATTATGCATGATTCTAATATTAATTCCTTTTTATATAACTAATATTAGTTGGCACATTAATCCATATCTTGCAGGTCTTCAAACAAAGGGTAAATTTTCATGTCCATTTTGTGTTCCTAAGATGAAATCTTATCGTTCAAGAATTTTAGGAAAGGAGGTGTTTAATGAGTAAAGGAACTTCCTCCCTAAGAACCGTAGGTATCAAACTACCAAAAAACATTTTTTCAATGGAAAATAAGAGACTGCAATAAAACCACTAAGAATGACACCTCGCCTATGGAATTCGACATATAATAGAAATCATCAAGGTAAGCAATTCGACTTTGTATCACACAAAATGTTTTACAATTTTTATTTGTATTGAATTATGTTTATCGTATGTAACAATTATTGTCATATAATTAATTCATTTATGTTTCATAAAGGTTGCCAAGGCATTTATGGGAAGCTTCCACGACGAATGAAAGAATACCCCATAGAATTCAGTAGGTTTCCCTACTATGAGTACCTAGAAACATCTCATTTGTTTGATACAATGCATATCAAGAAGAATGTAACTGAAACGTTGTGGGGAATCTTATATGGAAGGAATGACATAGAAAAAAATGTCAAAATATATAGTGACATTTAAGAATCCAATCATGCAATGCACGATTTGATTGATTCAAATAGAAATGTCAGAGACCGAAATTGTCTTCCATGGTTATTTGAAGAGCAGGAAAGCAATGTTGTAAAAGAGGTGATTTGGAAAATTAAATTTCCCATAGGATTCTCTTCAAACATAAATAATATCATAACGAAGAAAGGTGACTTTGGTGGAGTAAAAATTCATGACTCACATACCTTCATTAAGGTAATTATTTTGGTAGATTTATATTTTGGTAATACTTATTTTTAGTAATTTAATTTTGTTTTCTTTTCATAAAAATGATGATTCCTTTTTTGTAATTACAATATGTTCTACCTCTATCTCTCCCTCGCATATTTGAAAAAAATGTAAAACAAGTTATATATGATCTTATCAAATACGTGAGGTAATAAAAATGTTTGCCATAGAACTTTCCATCGTGTATTGTTTTACTTGAATTAATGTATGGACATTGTTGTTGAAATCAATGATAATCTTGTATAATAGTTTGTAGGTGGTTGTCATCTAAATAAATACATAAATAAGATATAAAATATTGGAGGAGAGAAATTACTTGGCTAATGTGTGAAATGAAGAAGTATCTACCTTTGACATTTTTCAATGCTCAAGAATACTACCTCATACACTAGGTTGAGGATATTGAAATGTGTGTACATGTACACATAAGGTCAATGTGGATGGAGGAGAGGAACTTGAATTCATTGAAGGATTTCGTTAGACAAAGAACATGTCTTAAGGGTTCTATGATGGAGGGATATATGGTATTTCAATCCTTGGTGTATATTAGTCAGTATCTTCCTAAATTAGAAGCAAGAATGAAGGTGCCTCGCATTTGGGATGTAAACTCCATCAACAAATTTGAAGGGGAGGCCTTGGTCAGGAAAGGTAGAATGAGGAAAGTGACAGGTAATTATTAGATGGTAGTTTATATATAATATAATAATTTTCATTATTACTTTATATATATATATATATATATATATATATATATATATATATATATATATTGTACTTATCTAAATTGTATTCTTCCATCAATTATTAATCTTTATTATTGTTAGCAATTTTTATTCTTTTTCATACAGTTGGTCGAGAGTGGGATGCACTACATTTATTCATCACACACAATATTGATTGGATGAAGTTATGGATAGATAGATGTAATATACAATGTAATGGTAGGTTATCATGGGAAGGGGTGGCTACATTTCTTAAATAATACCATCATAATCAAGATACCAATCTTACTAAGAGGGAAATTGATTTAGCATATGGTTTAAAAGATAAACAAGAAAGAACATATATATTTCACCCACATCATCCTACAATTATTTTCCATTATATTAATCTAGGTCATGGTGTGATTTTTTTATAAAGTTTTACTAAGTCTAAGTATGTTTATACATTGACAATGCATGTTTTACATGTCAAGTATATTGTAGTTGAAACACTACAAGTCTATGTGGTGTAATGGCTGTAATTTTCACATCAAAAAGGTGGATGACAAGAAAAAAACCTATGATAGTGCGATAATTGTGGTGTTTCAGGTCACTAGTGTTTTCTCTAGAAGTGACAGGAATCCAACAATATCCGAAAATGGATACTATGGATATTTGAATGATATAATTGAGTGTGGCTTTAATTCCTTCAAGTTAGTTATGTTCGATGTCAAATGGTACAGGTTACAGATGAATGAACATGATCCAAAAAGAACTGTTATTTAGAATTTCAATGGATTTACCATGTTTATTACAAGGACGTTTGAGCTCGGTACATAAACTTATGTTCTTCCAAGCAAATGTGAGAAGGTATTTTATTCATAGGTTCTAGGTAAATAAATTTGGTTGTACATTGTTAGATATGATCCAAGAGGAAGTCTTGTAAATTGTAATGCACCAGAAGAATATGATATTGAATAATAATATTTTTTAGAGGAGCATGAGGTAGATGTAATGTCAGAAGAAGAAGTTGAAGAATTTAAGCCAGATGTAGTTGAAACTTATGTTCTCGATGATCATATTGACAATGATATTATGATAAAAAATGGAATTGATGATGATGTTGATCTGGCCAATCCTTTCAATATTTATTTTGAACGTGATGATACAAATGTAGAGTTGGATTCAGAAGAAGATCATTGATATGATCATCATTGTCGTCAACATAATGATATCATCGTCATCATCATCATTTCCATCATTGTCATCCTCATTGTTAGCATCATCACATCATTGTAATTTCCATCATCATCATCATCATTTCCATCATCATCATCTTCCATTTACATAATAATCCTCATCCTCATTGTTAGCGTCATTGTATCATTGTCATTTTCATCATCATCATCATTACCATCATCATCGCCATCCATTTTCATAATATTGGTCATCGCCATTTTTAACATCATCACATCATTGTCAATGTCATAATGATCATATTCATGTCCCTCATCATCATCTTCCATTCGCATAATATTGATCATCATCATCATTTCCATTTTCATCATCATATTCATCATCGTCATCGACATTAACCCTGCAACATCGACCGACAATGGTCATGTCAAGTACTCCTCCAGGTAAAAAAACATAGTAATGATATTAATATTAATGAAATATTGCATTGTATATAATTAGAATAATAACAACTTATAACCATGTCCTTCTTCTACTTTTGTAGTGGATTCCCCTATAGTGTAACAATGTCCAACTAGTATGTCATACTACTAAAAGTAATACAATGGTGGAGATGAGACATAGTCATGGAGCACAACCAAAAGAGGGTCCAACATATAAAGGGGATGAAGACCAATGTACATCTAATGATTTACAAAAGACTTTTATGAAAATAATAAACATAAATTAAATAAGTGATTGTAAATTTTTTTAGGAAAAAAATATTTATATTATAAATTATTAGTTGTGAAGTTTTTGTTTAAATTAATATGTCTTATTGGGTATGGGGAATTGAGAGTGATGTGAGGAAGGGGAGGGGCCAAATGAGATTCCACCTTCATGTGTTTGACCCTGTTTAGTAGAGAATAAATTATTCTTGAAACCAAGAGGAGCTCATTAAGGTATTCCTATTATTCATTTAATGATATTGTTTTTAGATATTATTTAATGCAATTTGACATGAAATTGTCATCATTATCATGACCAATATTTTCATTGTCATTTTCATCATGATTATAATCGTCATTTTCATTTTCATTGTCATTTTCATTTTCATTATCATTGTCATTTTCATCATCAATTCTACCAGTACCATCATCATTTTATTTCATTTTCATTATCATGATACTTATCATCGTCATCATCATCATCGTTTTCAACGTAATAATCATCATTGTCATTGTCATCGTCATGATCGTCAACATTGCCACATTCATCATCATATTTTGTTGTCATCAGCATTTTCAACATCATCATTGTCATTGCTATTGTCATCATCATCATTTTCATCATCATTCTCACATCATCATAATTGTCATTGTCATCATCAAGATCTTCAATTCCATCATCTTATTCTTCCTGCACTTCCACTATCATCATTGCTATCATCATCATCTTTTTCATCATCAGTGTTAGGGACCTAACCTCCCTAACCCCTCACATAGGTAGAATAATGTAATTCCATGTAATAAAGACCAATATTAATAAGGCCTAGTAATAAGGAAGAATAAGTCAAATGTAAGAAGACCTAATAGAAGCTTTCGCTTCTATAAGGATCTTCCTCTAGATTGTTCTTTTGGATACATAGATTTAGTATAAATAGAAGTAGAGGGTATGAAAAATATTGTCTTGGATATTATTGTAATAGAGCCATGACCTACTGGAGGTTTCCCCCTCGAAGAGGCAAGTGAAAATTTCTATCAATAATCAAAGTGCTCTTTATGGTGTTATTCTGGTATTCTTCTTGTATTGTTCTGATTATATCACTTCTTCTTTGCCATTTCTAGTTAAAATATTTATGGTCTGCATACTATTTTATATCTAGACTACTACAAGAGGTATCAGAGCACCTTCCTTGGAAGAAAATTGTGGGTTAATGTTTTTCAGGGTAGAGACATATTCTGACGTATTAAAGCTATAAATATATGTCGTTACACACATAAACCCACGGTCGGGGAGTCATACATGAAAGAAATACAAGTGTTACCTAAGAGAACATATGTTGGCCACCCTTGTAACCCTTGTTGGTACCCCTTCGAGTGGTAGTGAATCAGACAACACCTGTATAAAGATCGACCTAGATCTCCTAAATCCTTCCATAGATAAACCAATTGGCCACCTGACTGCTATAGTGCCACCGAGAACAACACTCGGGAAGATACTCTCCAGTACCTGGGTAGTTAGATAGTACATCTAAGGGCACATTATAGACACTTTAGTTGGTGCCTTGAGATATTGGGAAGAGTACAATTGTTGGACCCCATATGTATATCAAATAGCTATAGCACATTGAAAACCCATGTGTGTATAAACCATGAATATACTACCCCTAGGGATGGAAACAAAAAAAATCAGAACGAACAATATCTATTGCCGCACAATTGTGCCTTCTGTATTCCAGTTGAAAAATTAATACACATTTATTATTTTTAAGCATTTGTTTCCTTTTGTCAGTGCACACTTATTTGGGATTCATCCCACTGGGTTCCTCTCTTCACCCTGATTCCAGTGATACCTCTAATTTTTAACACAATTTGTTTGTGTGGACCTGACCAGTCTCTGACACCCTTATTTGGATATTATCCATTTGGATCCTCCTTTTCTCCATAATCGAAGTGGTACCTATCATTTGACACCTTTTTTTCTCCTTAGTCCCACCCACCCCTCCAAACCCCTTTTTTCCCCCTATACTGTTTTCTTGATCCTTTTCCAAAATGACTACCGCACGAGCCTAAGAACTTAGTGCCTTGATTGTTGACAACCATCAACATAAGGACGACATCAAGAATATCACTGGAAACATTATCTCCATAAATTCAACTATTTCTATCCTCAAAGACCAATTTTCCCACATAAAATACCTCCAAGAACAATGTTCCTACATCAAAGACCTCAAAGAAGACTTCCCGAGTCATTCCCAGAACCCTTTGTCTTCTAAACAAAAATCTTATTAGGATGACCTTGACTCTTCCCATTAACAAGGCCCTTATACTACCATTGTTTCCGAAGACCTCTGCCCTTCTAGAATTGAGGTGAACAAAGTTTATGGATCAGATCCTATAGGCTATGTCACCCAAATGGAACATTATTTCTCTTTGCATGGAATTACTGATGATTTAGCCAATCTTTGTCATTATGTCCTACATTTGGATCCGAAATGATGGAAATGGTGGAAATGGAGAAAAAAGGCATGCCAATGGTATCTTGATTAGACACAGTTTGTGGCTAAAATTTATGACCGATTTGACTCTGACACCCACCATTTAGGTCGTTTGACCAAGTTAAATCAATCTGGGACAATGGAAGACTTTATTGTCACATTTGAGCACTTCTCTTTCAGAACGGAAGGAATGTAAGATGCTTTTTTAAGGGAATTCTTTATCAGTGGCCTCAAAGATGAAATTCATGCCCATATTCTCATGGCACGCACCTAGACTTGGTTGGAAGATACTTAATGATCCAAGGAAACCCAATCGATTATGTTTTCCCAGACTCGCAAAAACTCCTTTCCTTCGCTCCCTAAACCCACCCATTTTTTCTCTCCTGCAACTCCCCTCAACATCCAAAAATTAACCAAGGATGAAATGGTTGAACGTCAAGTCAAGGGATTTTTTTATAATTGTGATGAAAAATATTTTCCCAAGCACAAGTGTAAAGAACAAAATATTTTTGTGGCTATGACTAAGGATCTTTCTTAAGAATATGTATTTTTTCTTCCTGTGGAGGAACTACCACCACCATCTGACCTCACCCCACCCTATAACACACCCTAATTTGACCCATTGATTTAACTTAATTCCCTTAGTGGATTCTCTACTCCCCAGACTCTCAAATTAATTGGTTACATCAAAACAAGAAATTCATCATCCTTGTGGATAGTGGTAGCACCGATAACTTTATTCATCTATGCATTGACCAAGAAGTCAATTGTTACATCCATGTCATCAATAATTTTGAAATCATGATTGCCAATGGTGGTTCCTTGAAATGTGTGGGACGATGTGAAAATGTGTGACTACAAATTGGTCAGTATCACCTGAAATATCATATGTTTTCTATAGACATGGGTGGTTATGAAATTGTTCTTGGTGTCGAATGGTTACTCACTCTAGGACCCATTTTCATGGATTTTAAGGACTTAACCATGCAATTCCAACAGGAGGGACAACCATATAAGTTCCAAGGAATCATCACAGCCTCCCCTATTACCATCAGTTCCCATATCATGGAAAATCTCCTCAAAAAATGTCATTCAAGAATTATAGCCCAACTCCACTCCATTCATGTTGTTGAGAGACCTTTTTTGCATCCCTACCTCCAATATATCCTCTCCCACGATCAAGTTTTTTTTACCACCCCCAAAGAACTTCCCCTTCCTATGGCATCCATGATCATTCTATCCCTCTCATCCTGGATAGTCTTCCCCCCAATGTTCATCCTTATCGTCATCCCTTTGCATAGAAGAATGAAATTGAGAAAAATGATCCTGAATTACTAGAAGTTTGTTTTATCCATCCCAGTAGTAGCCCTCTTCTTCCCCTGTGGTCATGGTACTCAAAAAAGAAGGTACTTGGTGCATGTGTCCTGATTTTCACACCCTCAACAAAATAACAATCAAATGCAAAATTCTCATTCCTATCATTGATGACCTCTTGGATGAATTGAGTGGTGCTCAATACTTCACCAAATTGGTTCTACATTCTGGATACCACTAGATCCATATAAAGGAAGAAGAAATCCCAAAGACTACATTTCACACTCATGAGGGACATTATGAATTCTTGGTAATACCCTTTGGATTGTGTAATTATCCTTCCACTTTCCAAAGTCTTATGAATCATTGCTTCCATCCTTTTATTCCTCATTTTTTCTTATATTTCTTTGACGATATTCTCATCTATAGTAAAACTTGGTCATCCCAACTCTCCCATGTGAATCAAGTTCTCCATCTACTCTCTAAGCACCATTTTTTTCTCAAATAATCTAAATGTTCCTTTGGTTCCTCAAAAGTGGAACATATTGTGTCATATTGTCAGCAAGGATGGTGTCTGAGTGGATCCTAAGAAAATTAAATCTATGCAATATTTGCCTTGCCCTAAAAATCTTAAGAGATTGCATGGTTTTCTATGTTTAATAGGATATTAGAAGAAGTTTGTTTCGAATTATAGAAATATTGCAACTCCTCTCACTTCCCTCCTTAAAAAGAATGATTTCACTTGGAATTTATATACGGAGCATGCCTTCAAAGCCTTAAAATATTCTATGTGCTCAAACCATGTCCTAGCACTCCCAGACTTCAAAAAGACATTCGTATTGGAATGTGATGCTTCTAGGAAAGGAATTGGAGTTGTCCTCCTAGAAGATGGCAGGCCCTTGGCCTTCACTAGAAAACAACTTTCAGAGAAACATTTGGTCCAATCCATTTATGAAAAAGAAATGTTAGCTATTCTACAGGATATGGATCTATGGAATCCTTATTTATTGGATCAACAATTCCAAATCAAAATTGATCATCAGAGTCTCAAGTATTTCCTGGAACAACAAATTTCATCCCCGGCGCAAAAAAAATGTGTGACCAAACTATTTGGCTATGATTATGAGATCATTTACAAGAAGGGAAAGGAAAAGTTAGTGGTCTATGAGCTTTCCCATAAATATGAATAAGACATGTACCTTTTCTCCCTCTCTTTGATTGTACTAGATTGGCTTCAATCTGTTCGTCTGGAATGGTTGTAAGACCCCAAAATTTCTAGCCTGCTCCACCAATTTCAAAACAATTCTCCAGTTTCTCCAGAGTACTCTTGGCATAATGAAGAGCTTTGTTACAAAGGACATTTTTATTTATGCAATCAATCCCAACATAAATCCATATTGATTTTTAAACTTCATGACTCAACCATAGTCAGGCATTCTGGATTTACCGAAACCTATGAATGGGCCAAACATTCTTTTTCATGCGAGGGTATAAAAGATGATGTACGCACATTTTTCGTTGAATCTGATGTTTTTAAATGCAACAAGGGAGAGACTTTCAAAGCTTCGATCACACTCCAACTGCTTCTGATTCCCCTTGATATTTGGTGAGATATTTCTATGGACTTCATTATAGGCTTATCTAAATCGAGAAATAATTTAGTCATCATGGTGGTCGTCTATCATCTCTCAAAATATGCTCATTTGTTTGATATTTAACACCCATTAACAACCTCCACAATGGCCCAAATCTTCATGGATAATATCTTCAAGATTCATGACATGCCTAATTCTATTATCTATGATAGATACCCCACTTTCACCAACAATTTTTGGAAAGAATTTTTCAAGCTACAGGGAACCCAATTGCATCTCAGCACTATCTATCACCCCCATATGGATGGCCAGACTGAGGTTGTCAACAAGTGTTTGGAAACATATTTGACGTGTTTTTCATCTGAGCGAAAAAATAGATGGGCTCAATGGTTACCCCTATCTGAATGATGGTACAACACCTCGTACCATACAACTACTTGCATGACTCCTTTTGAATTAGTCTATGGAAAAAATCCTCCATCAAGTATCTCCTATATGACAGGGGTCTCGAAGTTTCAGGAGGTGGACACAAATCTTACAGTCCACGAGGCTATTCTTCATGCCCTCAAAGACAATTTGGTCATGGCTCAGAATCACATGGAGCAACAAGTAGATCAAGGTCGTTTCGAACGCCATTTTGTTGAAGGGTACCAGGTATTTCTTTGACTACAACCTTATAAGAAGACTTCATCCAAATATGAACACTTTCATAAACTTGTACCCAAATTTTATGGTCCTTATATAATGCTTAGGCGTGTGGGATCAGTGTCCTATCAGTTAGCTCTACCCATTCAGTCGAAGGTCCATCACGTTTTTCATGTTTCCTTCTTAAATAAGGTGATTGGAACTAAGTTCTAAACTCAAAACTTTCTCCTTGATTTGGATGAATAAGGTTCCATATGGTTTCAACCAAAAGTAGTCTTGGCCCAAAGAGAGTGTCGTCTTCATCAGTTCACCATCCAAGAAGTGTTAGTCCAATGGAAAGATACCCCTCTAGAAGATTCCACCATTCTACAACAATTCCCTCATCTAAAGCCTTGAGGACAAGGTTGGTATTCAAGGAGGAGGGAATGTTAGGGACCTAACCTCCCTAACCCCTCAGATAGGTAGAACAATTTAATTCCATGTAATAAACAAAAATATTAATAAGGCCTAGCAATAAGGAATAATAATTCAAATGTAAGAAGACCTAATAGAATCTTTCTCTTCTAGAATGATCTTCCTATATATTGTTATTTTGGACATATAGATTTAGTATAAATAGAAGTAGAGGGTATGATAAATATTGTCTTGGATATTATTGTAATAGAGCTCTGCTCTGCTGGAGGTTTCCCCCTCAAAGAGGCAAGTGAACATTGCTATCAATAATAAAAGTGCTCTTTCTGGTGTTATTATGGTATTGTTCTTGTATTGTTCTGATTATTTCATTTCTTCTCTGCCATTTCTATTTAAAATATTTATGTTCTGCATACTATTTTATATCTAGAATACTACAATTAACATGCTCATTTTCATTGTTAGTGTCATAATCATCATTAATGTCATTGTCATCACCATTTTCATCATGATAATCAGTGTCATGCTCATCATCATTGTCAATATTTTCATCATAATCGATGACTCATTTCCGTTATCAACATCATCCATTGTCATCATTGTCATCACCATCATTGTTATTTTCATCACCATAATCAAAATTGTCATCATGATCCTCCTCCTCATCATCTACATCATTGTCATCATCATCATTATCATTATCATCATCATCATCATCGTTGTCATCATCATAATAATCATCATCATCATCATCGTCGTCCTCATCGTCATCATCATCATCATCCTCGTAGTCATCATTGTGATCATCATCGTCAATGATGAAATCCCTAATCCTTGTAACCACTTTACTTCATATTAATATGACCTTTTATATCATTCCCAACTTACTAAAATACAAAACCGTTTTAGCCTAACCACTTATATTTATAACACCTAATCCCTAACCGTTTTAACTCCTAATTCCATTAACCCCTTGCACCTAATTAACCCCCATAATTGTTAACACCAAACCCTTTACACATACACCCTATAACTCGAAAAACCTTACTATAAGTGTTATTATATATAAAACTTCAATATAAATTGTATAATATATTTGGTATATTATATGGCATTTTAATAATACATATTTAATAAAACCTGCAAAAAAATGAAAAAGAAAACAACAAACAAAACCCTCTAAACAGGAGAAAGACCTCGACATCAAATCATTTTGACCGGCTCAGCCCAATCATGACTACAAGAGCCAAAACAGGAGACATAGTGAGACCTAGAGAAATAAAGAGCGACAAAGGACCAATAGTGAGACAAAGGAGTGACAAAGGAGGCCCTAGATCGAGTGATAGAGGAGACCCTAGACCAACAATGTCACCAAAATCTATAATTTGTTTCTAACCCTTTACAAAGGAATCATATATAATCGATATGTATTGTACTAGAGGAGCATTGAAGATCAAGGGAAATACAAAGTATGTCTCATTTGAAACCTTTGCTAATTCAAAACCTATGAAACCATTGATCTAGAGTTCCTCTCAAAGGTAGAGTCTAGGCTGAAAACCATCAAAAAACAACTAAGAAAGGAATTAGTTTCAAAGGAAAGATGAGAATCAGACTTTCTAGAAATCTTAGAGGTGTGTAAATCCTAGAAAAGACCAAGTTCACCTTCAAATTGGCATTTTTTGTTAATGTACATTTATGTAGCTTCTAATATTTTATAATTTCATGTAATCATATAAACTTCAGTGTCAATGAAATTACAACATACAAAGAAACGTTGATTTCTAATTATAGGTTTTCATTTAGCCATTGATGTATTATATAAGTTCAAATCTACCAAATTCCAATAGAGTTATGCCAATTACACTGGAACCATAAAGGACATTGTCCATTCAGGATAGACCAACACAGAAAGAGATGAATTCAAATTGTCCTTCTATCTTTCCAATGAGCATTCTTAGTGTATCCTTTTATTAAAATCATATTTGACAACCCTTTTATGCTTGTGCCTGATGATTACAATTCACCTCTCATTTATGTGAAACAACTTCTAAAGGTATATTCGATGTAAATTCTAGAACATACAGAATTGTGTGAGTCCTAGATCTCTCCTAAATTAATTAATTGTTATGTATGTGTGATTTTCCAATTATTTTCTTAATGAACAATATTTTATTAAGGTTATGAGAATATTCACACTTGTTTTCATAGTTGTATATATTGTCTCCTCATCTTCTTTGAAATTTGAGATTCACATGCTTTCTTTATGTTGGAAATATATAAGGTAAACTCATTAATTTGAAACTTGTATGCAACCTCCATTTATGTTATATTTGAGTGGCCATTCATATTGTAGCTTGAAATCCATAATTGTATTGTAGCTTGAAAAATTGTATCTTGTAACCTAGAGACATGACAAAGTTTGACATGTGGTAGGGTGATCATGGTAAGGCACCATTGTAACATCCTTCTCTTGCGCACACTGAGAGAACTTATTCTTTGAGGACACTTGCGTGCAAGTGATCTGGGTCATTATACTATTGGTTGTTTTGATTATGATGATGAGATATTGTGGATTTGATGATATGTTATTTTGTTGTATTTACATAGAAAAGTGCTATTGACTGGGTTCTAGTGAGTGTGAAGAACTTTTGAAATTGAGGATGTTGAGGCATCGATGAAACCCCTTGGACTTCGGATCAATTCAGGGAGTGGAATGTTAAGGTTTGAATGTTGTTGATTTGACATATGTACATATGATTATATATTATGATGTTGATTGTTATTGCTGACATGATTCGTTGATGGATGCAGGCTGAAAATAACTTGTCGACCAGACTCACATTTGGAGTAAAGGGGTCACACACAAAAACCAGAGATATTGAGGGAGAGGTGAGGCAACAACCCTTCCACGGCCTACTAGCACTCCCACCATGGCTCGAACTGTAGGTTAACGATTACCTAGATCGAGAGACCCGCGATGTCGTGAGGGTAGACTATGACAGTCGTTCATGATGATTCTAAGGGGCACTCAATAAGGAAGGTTCCTTATTCCTTAGAGGCCCTTAGTCTCCTACAAGATCACCTGACAAAGTATTGACTCTAGGGGTTTGGCATCTACCAAATTAAGTCAAGAGCCGAGTGGAACCCTTGGAGCACGTAGTTCATCTTGAATGGAACGTCACACAAAGAAAACAAAAAGAGGCTATTGGCACCGTTGAAGCACGTAGTGCATCCTGAAGGGCATGTCACGATTTTAAATAGTAAGTAAACAAACCTAGTGCCTAGAAAACTATGCCTCCTTAGGACCTGGTCGACCTTATAATGAGATATGTGATGAGTAATTTTAAATAACAAATGTTCCCTTAAGAACTGTCGCCAAGCCTAGCGAATTTAAAACCTAGGTCTAAGTAGAACCTCTAAACAAAAAATATTTAAACATATAACAAGGAGGTAAAGAAATTCAAACTTTAATTATTAAAGTAAAACTTTTAATGGAGGATTAAATTTATTAAAAGGCTAAATGGTTGTTTCTATACACTTGCTAAATATGATTTCTTTAGTTAAAAAGAAAAAGGGGGGGAACTTAAAGAAAAAGGGAAACTTAAAGAAAAGGGGAAACTTAAAGAATAAGGGAAACTTAAATAAAAGGGGATACTTAAGGAAAAAGGGGAATGCCTAACTTAGTAAGGAATCTAGCATTTGGAACTTTATATTTATGAACTCAACTAGGAATTAAGTAAGGCGTAATTCATTTAAGAATTGTAAGGGAATAATGGGACACCGAGGAGCATTTTTAGGAACGCTTTTAGGTGGGTTTGGGAAATGGACAAGTTTAATTAATTAATAAATTGATTTTCTTGTGCAACTAGGGGATCGGGCTACATGTGTATGGGGGAGGTTTTTCGGAATTAATTAAATGAAAAATAAATCTAATGAGGGTTTTTGGAAACTGATGACTAATAAAACTCTATAAAAAGGATGGCGGAGGAGGAGTGTGGATCATCATTTGTCTTGCGTAACGTTACGCTGTCAAAATTTTATCTTGACTGAGTTTTCACTTATGGGAGTTGGGATACCGAGCTCGGGTAACAAGTGGTAGCTCAACCTTGCAAGGCGATATGGGTGCTATCATTCTCTGGTATTGTGTTTGTGGCCCCTTTTCTCAGGGGGAAGAAAGTACCCCTAGCATTGGCTGGGAGGTACCGGTGAAGTCACATCGGTTAGCAAGCGGGAGATGGACAGAGTATGCATGGGTAAATGACTTCAGAGAATTCACATTTGGCTACGGTACACATGTGTATATTTATATTGAATGGTAGTTAAATTCCCTGTATATGCACACATCACTGTCTTAAAAATTTAGTAAATTTTCTGTCCTGGAAATTTATGATTGTGAATTTGGTTGAAGGGTAGTTAAAATATGTTTTTGCGCCTTCAATTAAGGTCCTTCTATTGTGTTAAATTTTATGTTTTATTCAACGTAATACTGTCTAAAGATTTCATTTTTTCTTTCAACGAATTTGTCTTGAAGAGCCCAACGTTTTATGAACAGACAATTCAAAGTTATCCCAACCTTATGCTCACTGTATTTTTGATTTGATTTCCCATGGCGAACCCAAACTCTCAATGCAAATGACTTCTCTGTGTTTTTATTTTATTTGATTTAATACAAAGAAAAACAATTTTTTTATCTTTTGTTTCTTTATCCTTTAAGTTATTAGTCCATGCCTGAGCAGTCCAGGAGCCGAATCGATTATATTTCACTCTGGTGTTGAATATTTAGATTCAAATTCCCTACTTTCCTGTGCATGGATAATAGCTATAGGATCATTTCTTTGCCCAACAAGGAATTATCTCCTGGGCGTTTATTCCCTCCTTGTCCTCTATGATTATTGTGATTTATTCTCTGCAAACTTGTGCTTCCACACAACGATTTTGGGGATGTCTCTCTAGTTCACCCAATGTTTTATTTCTCTGTGATTAATGTTGTTTTTACTCTCTGCAAATTCATTTGTGATTGCCCAATAAATTCCTTACTATGTACAACGAAAAATTCTTCCTTTTTTCTCTGTGATTTGGTTGGTTTACTCAGCCAAATTCCTTTGTGATTTCCCAAAAAATTCCTTACTGTGTATAGAGAAAATACTTCATTTTCCCTTTGCGATTGAGTTTCTTTACTCATCCAATTTTGTTTGTGATTGCCCAAAAAATTCATTAACGTGTACAACAAAAAATACTTCATTTTTTCTCTGCGATTTGATTTCTTTACTCAGCCAATTTCGTTTGTGATTTCCCGACAAATATCTTACTGTGTACAGTGAAAAGTACTTCCTTTTTGGCTCTGTGATTTTGGTTTCCTTACTCAACCAATTTTTTTTGTGATTGCCTAGTGATTTTAATATCACCTGAACTTATACCCAATGATTTTAAAACACCATTTTAAAACTGCCCAACAATTTGGTGAATGGTGCAGATATTTTATACCCTCAGTTTCAGTTGCAAGAACTCGTTCAGTGCCAATATGCTCATCATAATGATCTAGAATCGTGCCTATGGCTTCAATATCATGTATCTTTGAAGTGTGCTTTCATATTCCTCTACCTGTGTCTCACCATTTGAGGACACCCAGTCCTCAAATGCATCTCCATTTTGGATTTATTCTTATTGCAATTTTCACAACCACTAGAATCAATGGCACATTTAGTTGCCCCCATTTCCTTTGGCATCTCTTATTGATCGGAACTTACCCCTTTCCCCTTAACTCTATCATTTTCATTGTTACCTGCCATGATTTCTTCTCTTGCTCTAGTTACTTCCCTACAATGATTTTTTGTCCTTAACTCAAAATTATTGTTGTATTTTGTGAATTCACAGTTTTCACCTTCTTCCAGAGTTCTTAATGTCCCATTCAATTATTAAAGAGGTTGTTGTCAATTTTTAATCTTCAAAGTTGATAATGGCCTTTGGAATCAACCTCTTGGAAATTCTCGTTCAAAACTTGTTTTTGTTTTATTTTCTGGTTTACATTTTCAAAGAAGTCAATATGAATTTGTGCTAAGGGAGTTGGCGGCTCCTCTTAATATGTGATAAATATTGTATTGTTTGTCTCTTTAACATTTTTTCTCTTTTGTCTTATCAAAAGAAGAATAGTTTTAAAATGGATATATTTCATTTCACGCAGTTGGAAGGCTTTACATTTTAAAACAAGTCAATCTCAGTCTTTCCAGTGGTAGTTTACATTGTTGTAGAGAAAGTTGTTGCTCCTTTTTATATGTGATTAATGTCATACATATTGGAATCTTTGTCTCTTTTGCCTCATCGTAGGAGTCAATGTTTATTATATTTCATTTTCATGAAAGTGGAAGAGGGTACATTTTGGAAGATGTCAACTGCAATCCTTGCATACGGATCTTAAATTGTTGCACAAAAAAAATGAGTCTTTCTTTTATATGTGATTAATGTTATGTTGCGTTAGTGATGGAACTTTTAAAGAAAAGATTTAAACAAGCAGTATGTTTCCATCTTCCAGAAATTGTTAATCATTTAAAAAAAACACCCCATGGAACATGAGTGAGTTGGACGTGGCTTTGGTTCGGCAAGTTTACGCAATGTCATGAAAATGGAACTACCAAATGGGATCATGTCTTTCAGTATAGTACCTAATTTTTCATTACCCTATCAAGAAAAACAATGAATTTTAAAACTTTATTTTGATCAGTAATATCTTAGTTACAACATTTTGTTTCTTCTCCTATAATTTCATTCAATATGCACCATATTCTTTTTTCTATTGGTCTAATTGCAATTTAACCAGAAATATACATTGCATATCATCGATGGATCTCACTTCTTTGAGCCATTTATCACAGTCCTCAATTTAGAGGATGAAGTAGCTTGGTTGAATTCAAAGTTCTAAGAACAATTTTTGCATGCTCCCTAAGATTGTGTTTATTGAATTTGTATAATACATTCTTGTATCTAGGCCATTAACCAATTAATCCTTTATAAGGATTGAAAAAAACAATGTACATAAAGATGAACTAATAGAATTTTACCATTTGATGCAACAATGTAGTTACTATTAAAATAAAGAAACCATTTTAAAATTATTCACTTAGGTGAGAGGATTTATGAGAAACATTAAAGGTAAGACCTTAAAGGCAAGCTCATTTTTTCTAGATCTAGACGTGAGTTGGGCACAGGTTCGATTCTCGTAATCCCCTTGGTAGTCTCTTTCCCTGGAAAAAAAACAAAAGTGTATGGGTTTTTGCATCACATGTTGTCGTAATGACTAGGGTCGTTACATATGGTATCAGAGCGAGTTTGACCAGCGACTTGGGATGACTACGACTTACGTTGATTATATATTTAATTATGATGTTGCTAATTAAATTGATTTGTATTCGTGCAGGTAATCATGGTTAGAGGACATCGTGGAGGTAGACGACAGGGTGCTAGGGGAGGAGGCACGACACCCCTAGTAACATCCATGCCTGAGGGGTATAACCCCCAGGGAGATGAACAATTAGTCGGGAAGGAACATATAGTTGTGGGTGATGTGGTTCGGCTGATGAGGTCCTTTTAGTGGATGTTTGACGCACTGATCAAACATTTGGATAGAGATGAGGCCAGGGTTTCGGAACCCTCTAAGGGTCCACCACGTGCTCTAATATGTACTGTTAGAATTCATCGTGAACTCGAGAAGGTCAAATTTCCTGAGTTATTTGGTGCCCTGTATTATCACATAAATTTTTCTAAGGGTCACAGGATGACCCAATCCTTTTCTTACACAGGTACCATCATTGAGCTCAAAGTGCATCTTTCACAACAGTCCATTATGCACTCGAATCAAGCGAGCGAGCAAGTTCCATTTTTCAGTGGAGGAGATTCCATTTGAAGTTCATATTTGCGGCTCGCTGGCGATCAGGATTATATAGTTGTGCGAAGTTTAACGTCAAACAGAGGTCTGAAGTTGAAGATCGAATATTCTGTGTCCTTACTTAGAGGATGGGAACGATCTATTGCGGATTTTGGGTTTTGAGATTATGGGTGTTTCTCCCTTCGGCTTTCTATGAATCCCAAAGTCTCGAAAATCCCAAGTCCTGAAGCATCGAAGTGTCAAAGCCTCCAAGGTGCCAAATTCCTGAAGCGCCAAAGTGTCGAAGTCCTAAAAAGCCTAAGTCCCAAAGCATCGAAGTGTTGAAGCCGCCAAAGTTATGAAGTCCCAAAGCACCAAAGTGTCGAAGTGCCAAAGATCCCTATTCTCAAAGCACCGAAGTGTCGAAGATGCCAAAGTCTTGAAAATCCCGAAGTCCCGAACTCTCCGAGGTCCCGAAGTTCTGAAGTGGAACAAGGATATGATCTAGATCATTGATCGTCAGTCAAGGAGGACCATTGATCTTCCTGTGTAAAGAGGATTCGTGAGTTGGATATCGAGAGTTGTAAAGTGGGGTGTGTCAGAGATTCCCGAAGCAAGGGACCCGAAAAAATATCCCATCCATTGGATGGAAGGTGGGACGTGGCGAAAGATAATCTATTTCATGAATTTGTGACTTGGAGAGTTGACAAGAGGCAGAGCACCAACTTTGTGAAGTGCAAAGTTGCAAAATACTCGAGAAATATTTGGTTGAGCAAGGGTTAAATCTGTACCATAGATCTCATCAGGAGAGATCGACGGTGGAAAAATAGCGCGGGAATCAGGAACTCGAAATATTGCTAAAGTTGTTCATCAAAGGTCTGAAGTCCTGAAGCTCGAAATTAGCGGGATTCATCTAATCTAGAAGGACACATGGTGTCAGATCAGTGGATTCAAAGTTTTGTGAATCAAAGGTTTTGCTGGGAGAAATGCACAAGTTTCACATAGCATGAGCTCACTAAGTACTTGGAAAGTGGGCCCAGGGTCTTGACCTGAGGTTATATGGAAAGAGGGTCCCAGAGGAAAGGTTGGCACCCATCGTGTGGAGCTGAATGAGGTGGGTTCCGAGGAAGAAATTGTAGTCGTTGGATGAAAACTAGATCCAGCCATCAATCTGAGTCACGTGATTTCATCAAAGTGTGCATCGAGAAGTCTATGGTCAGGTGTTATGAAGACCTCCGAAGTGCGAAATCCTGAAATAACCATTTGAGATAAGGTATCAGGTCACAACCCGAGGTCACATTGGAGTAAGGCCAAAATCGCAGGGCACTCATCCTCTGCTCCACGTTCAAGACTCTTAAAACTCCAAATTTGGTGTTGTCTCCATGCAAGGACTATGTATCCTAGAATTGGTGGACGGGTAAACTTCAGCGGCAACACCACAAATAGAAGAATCGTCCCAGCCACAGATCTCGATCAGACCAATGGCCCGGAGTTTGTACACTCATTCAGCATCACATTTAATCACATCAAGTAGTCGTCTCTTGGTTACCAGGCTCGGTATCGATCCCAAGGAGATATCAGTTAATGGAAATAGACTGGTAGTTGAAACCTCGGCTCACCCCATAAAAGAAAGGCATGGAGAATCTGGAGTTTTCAGGCCATGGTACCCCTATGAGTATATTTTCCTACAGACCCATGTCGATATGAGCTCACATCTGAAAGAGGGATACATGCAGATTCTGATAGAGGACTGCTTGGATGTAAAACTTTGAATGAAATTTCCAAATCACACTCCTAGCAGAGGGGAACTAAGCCTATATAAAAGAGATTAGTTAAGATTTTGAAAAGGCGGGGGGAATTTTTGCCCAGAACGGGAGAAGCTTCGAGAGTTGTTATGACTGTATTATTGTTGTAAGCCTGAGGGCCTGGATTGTAAATTGTTATGTTTATGAAGATTCCTTTAAGTTGTTATATCAAACCGTCTTCTTATTTTTCATTTTCTATTTCTCTTTCCTGTCTGGGTGTAATATCTCTGATTTATGGATTCCTGAGGCAATGGAGGATATGTTGTCATCTTGACCATATTTCGTAGTTCAAAAGATGTTTCTTATTTCCCTTTCTTGTCTGGATGTAATCTCTCTTATTTATGGATTCCTGAGGTGATGGAGGATTTGTTGTCGTCTTGCCCATATTTCATAGTTCAAAAGATGTTTCCTACTTCCCTTTCCTCTCTGCATGTAATACATATTATTTATGGATTCCTGAGGTGATGGAGGATTCGTTGTCATCTTTCCCATCTTTCATGGTTCAACATACATTTTCTATTTCTTCTTTTCTGGATCGTTATAAAACCCTCTAATTTCTGGATTCCTGAGGTGGTGTTGGATCTACTGTCATATTGCCCATTTTTTATGGTTTATCATTCAGACACTTTATGTTTTCCTTCTTCCCATCACCATTTAAATCCCTTGTCTGATAGGGAGATTAAATGATTTCATTGAGAAGACTGTTTATGAATCCATATCCCAATGGCCTATCACTGATCTCCAGTGATCTCCATTGTCTTTCCTTTCCTTAAAAGTCTTGTTGACTCACCCACTCACACCCTTTTCAACCACAAACACTTTTATGGGTACTGGGATTATCCTCTTTGCAGTCGGAGGGTGACTCTAAGTGATAACACCCTGGACGACGTAGCCACCGAGGGATGGTTGGAGAATATGGTGATGTTATTTTCACTTCGCGACTATACCTCCAACATGAAGTTTCTCATGGTAGTATTTCAACTGAAGTGGAGCACTCTTCTATGGTGGAAGAAGCTCCTGCCATAGTTGAACATGGTCATTGAAGACATGTCATGAGAACTTTTCGAGGAATGGTTCTGAGAGAGGTATATATCTGAGGAATTCATTGAGCGTCAGCTCAATGAGTTCAACACCTTGCCATAGTGGAGCCATACGGTTCCCAAGTATGAGGCCCATTTTATGGAGCTTCTTCCGTATGCTCGCCACCTGAATACTGAGAAACTTAAGGTCAACAAGTTATTGTTTGGCCTTAATGTCATCATTCGTGCAAAGGCTAGGATTTTGATGCCTCAAACCTTGCATGATGTTGTCCAGAAGGTCCTTATAGTAGAGGAGGATCTTATTAGTGAGGTTTAGAGTAGGGTTCCAGCGATACTAGAAGGGAAAGTGTCATCTAGTGCACAAAAACATCAGACACCAACTAGACATTCACCAGGATTTCATGGCTTCGAGAGAGGATCCACTTTCACTACACCTTCACGACCAACGCCTCGACAACAAAATCCTTATCGAGGACCATAACACTAGCAACAACGTCGACCGCAAAAACAACAGTTTAGGCCTTTTCATCAGAGCATACCAGGGTTCCAAGTTGGTGGGATGTCAACTTCTACTTTGGGTACCATGAGTACTAGACCAAAGAAAGGGTGTTGGACATGTGGGGAGCCACATTACCAGTGTGACTACTCAGTGGAGAGGACCAGAGCATCTGGATCAACTGGACCCACTACCGTTGGAGATTTGGGCAAGGCCCATCGGATTCATGAAGTGATGAATAACTACCATGAAGAACACCAGACGACTGTGCTCAAGACATTATGTACCATTCCTGACCAGAGCCTTAGTATTTTGATAGATCTAGGTGCTACTGAGAATTTTATTTCTGGTGCAGTGCTAAAACAAATTAAGGTAAAGGAAGTCGAATAGGACGAGTTTAGCTTTGTATAAATGGATTTAGGAGCCAAACAGAAGGTTGGAGGGAAGGTTACAGGCTGTATCCTTAACCTAGGATATTTTTTCACCAGGGCTAACCTGTACGTCACGATCTTAGGATCTTATGACGTTGTGATCGGTATGGACTAGTTGGAATCGAATGAGGCGATACTCAACCATAAGAAGAAATGATTGAGCTTGGTCGATGATGAGGACAAAAGACACATGATTGTAGGTCGGAACCAGGGAGTTTCCCTAAGGTTCATCTCTTCCTTGCAGCTACGGAAGAGCATGCTCAAGGGATGTAATATTTATGCGGTCCTTGTGTTAAACTAGAAGGGCGTAGGAGAAGGTCTAGAAGACCTTCCGGTGGTGCGAGATTTTGTGGATGTCTTCCCCTTAGTAGTTACCTTGATGTCATTGCAGAGGGAGTTTGAGTTTACCATTGACCTAAAACCAGGAACTGAACCGATATAAAGAACGCCTTATCGGATGTCAACCCCAGAGTTACAACAGTTGAAAATACAACTTAAGGAGTTGTGGGACCTAGGAATTTTACGTCCAAGTGTTTCACCCTTGGGTGTGCTTGTTATCTTCATAGGGAAGAAGGATGGGTCATGGAGACTCTACATTGACTATCATCAATTGAACAAGGCAACGATCAAGAATCAATATCCATTGCCAAGGATTGATTATTTGTTTAATCAGATGAAGGGTGTGACGATGTTTTCAAAGATCAACTTGAGATCAAGGTATCACCAGTTATGGATCAAAGAGGATGACATCCCTAAGACCTCCTTTAAGATGAGGTTTGGACATTACGAGTTTACTATTTTAACGTTTGGACTGACGAACGACCTAGGGGTATTTATGAGTTTTATGAATGGGGTGTTCCGTGAATACTTGGACAAGTTCGTTCAAGTATTCATGGACAATATTTTTATTTACTCTTGGAAAATGGAGGAGCATGACGAGAACTTGCGCATGGTACTATAGTGTCTACGAGAGAACAAATTGTATGGGAAATTGTCTAAATGCTCGTTTTATCAATCAAAGATTCATTACTTAGGGAATGTCATCTCCGATGAAGGTATCGTTGTGGATCCAACAAAGGTTGAGGCTATTATGAAATGGCTTATGCTGACGAATGTCCCTAAACTGCGTAGATTCATGGGCTTAATGGGATACCATCGACGATTCATTGAGGGTTTTTCGAAGATCACAAATCTAATCATAGAATTACAGAAGAAGAACAAGAAGTTGGCTTGGACTGATAAATGCACAAAGGAATTTTGGAGTCTCAAGGAGTTGTTGATGACATCATCGATACTAAAGGTCCCTAACATGGACACGAACGTCTTGGTATGCACTGATGCATCCAAGGAAGGCTTAGGTAGATTATTGATGAAAAACGGTCGAGTGATGACTTGCATCTCGAGAAAGTTGAGAAGGCATGAGGAGAACTATGCAATGCATGATTTGGAGTTGTTTTCCATTGTTTATTCCTTGAGATTTTGGAGACACTACCTTATTGGACGAAAAGTTGAACTAAAAATGGACCATTTTGGTCTACATCACATCTTTATGCAAATTGAATTGAACGCGCGGAAACAACATTGGTCATAATTGCTTAGCGAGTACGATTTAAAGATTAATTACATAAAAGGAACAATGAATAGAGTGGCAGATGCATTGAGTCGGAGAGCACCAATATTTTTGGTGATGCCTCTTCAGATGAATCTACATGAAAGGATCCTAAATTTACAACGCGATGATGACTGGTACAAAGAGTTCAATGATTTTATCGGACAAAACATCATGATGGTACCAAAATTTGAGGTATTTACTATGGACAACGACGGATTATTGAGATTTAAGGGTCGAACTTACGTACCACCCAACAATGAGTTGAGGAGTTTGATCCTAAATGAGGCTCATAGAGCAGAGTACATGGCTCATCCTAGAGTCACTAAGATGAGGGCAGACCTTAAACCCTTATTCTTCTGGAAAGGAATGAAGGCAGACATAGTCAACTACATGGAAAGATGTCTAGAATGTCATCAGGTGAAGGCTGAACATAGACATTCAACAAGACTAGTAAAACCACATGCTAATCCAGAATATAAATGGGAGGTCAGTTCAATGGATTTCATTGTTGGATTTCCACTAATGACAAGGAGACACGACTCGATTTTTGTGGTAGTCGACACTCTGACAAAGAGTTCTCATTTTATTCCTATGTGTACGATGTATTAGGCACCTGACATAGCTATAGTTTTCATCAGTGATATTGTAAGGCTACATGGCATTCCTAAGAGGATTATTTATGATCGAGGATCGATGTTTATAGGATTATTTTGGAATAGTTTCCAAGATGCCTTGGGAACCCAACTTAACTTTAGGATATGTTGCGTATGTACGTGATGGACCAATAGAAGCATTGGGAGGATTTCTTTCCACTGGTATAGTTTTCATATAACAACAGTTACCAAAGAACCAATAAGATGGTGCCTTTATATGTTTTTATGGGAGACCGTGTCAAACACCTTTGAGTTGGGATCATCTTGAGGATAGGGTCCTGGTGGGGACTGAAGTGATCCATGAAATGGAATATCAAATGCAAAAAATAAGACAAATGATCAAGGAAGCGCAGGATCGAGAGAAGAGTTATGTCGATGCATATCGTGTTGACTGTAGTTCTGAAGTTGGTGATCGAGTCTTCTTGCGGATGAAACCACATAAGAGTTTGATAAATTTTAGAAAGGGTGATAAACTCTCTCCTAGGTTCCTGAGACCCTTCGATATTGTGGAAAAGTAGGGTCCCATGGCGTATTGACTAGCCTTGCTTTATTCTTTGAGGTGTATGCAAGATGTTTTTCATGTATCTGTTTTGAGACATTATGTTAGTGATCCTACACATGTTAATGACATGAGTTCCTTAAAGGTCTCAGATGAGGGTGCACTAATGGCGGAGGCAATTTGCATCGTGGACCATTGCATTCGATAGCTATGACGTCGAAGAGTAGATCAATTCAAGGTCCAGTGGGGCAATTATAGTCCATACTCGACGACTTGGGAGGACGCATATAATATGCGTCAACAAATTCTATTTTTGTTTGATGGATAGACTTATGATACTATGATACACTTTATTTCCGCACTTATATACTGTGAAACTTTGGGACATAGTTTAAAACAAGAGGGGGTGTATGCAACTTCTCGTTGTTGCACACACTGAGTGAACTTATTCTTTGAGGACACTTGCAAGCAAGTGATCTAGGTCATTATACATTTGATTTTTTTTATTATGATTATGAGATATTGTGGATTTGATGATATGTTATTTTGTTGTATTTACATAGATAGGTACTATTGTCTGGGTTCTCCTGAGTGTGAAGGACTCTGGATGTTGAGGATGCATAGGCATCGATGAAACCCCTTGGACTTCAGATTGAGTCAGGGAGTGGAGTGTTAGGGTTTGAATGTTGTTGATTTGACATATGTACATATGATTAGATATTATGATGTTGATTTTTATTGTTGACATGATTCCTTGATGGATGTAGGCTGATGATAGCTTTCCGACCAAACTCACATTTGGAGTAAAGGGGTCACACATGAAAACCAGAGACAGTCAGGGAGAGGTGTGGAAATAGCCTTGCCACAACCTACTAGCACTACCATCATGGCTCGAACTGTAGGTTAACGATTACCTATTTCAAGAGACCCACAATGTCATGAGGGCATACTATGACAGTTGCTCACGATGATTCTAATTGGAGCACAATAAGGAAAGATCCTTATTCCTTAGAGGCCCTTAGTCTCCCACAATATCACCTATCAGAGTATTTGCCCCAGGGGTTTGACGTCTAGCAAATTCAGTCAAGAGGCGAGTGGCACCCTTGGAGCATGTAGTGCGTCTTGAAGGGAACATGACACAAATAAAACAGAAAGAGGTTGGTGGCACCCTTAGAGAACATTGTGTGTCCTAAAGGGCATGTCGTGATTTTAACTGGTAAGTTAACAAACCTAGTGCCTAGAACAATATGCCTCCTTAGGACCTGGTCATCCTTAAAATGAGCGATGTGATGAGCAAGTTTAAATAACAAATTTTCCCTTAAGAACTATCACCAAGCCTAGTGAATTTAAAACGTAGGTCTAAGTAGAACCTCTAAACAAAATAAAATTAGACATATAACAAGGAGGTAAAGAAATTCATACTTTAATTATTAAAGTAAAATTTTTAATGGAGGATTAAATTTATCAAAAGGGTAAATGTTTGTTTTTATACACTTGCTAAATCTAATTTTTTTAGTTAAAAAGAAAAAGGGGGGAAACTTGGAGAAAAAGGGAAACTTAAAGAAAAGGGGAAACTTAAAGAATAAGGGAAAATTAAAGAAAAGGGGAAACTTAAGGAAAAAGGGGAATGCCTAACTTAGTAAGGAATCTAGCCTTTGGAACTTTCTATTTATGAACTCAGCTAGGAATTAAGTAAGGTGTAATTCATTTAATAATTGTAAGGGAATAATGGGACACCGAGGAGTGATTTTAGGCACTCTTTTAGGTGGGTGTAGGAAATGGACAAATTTGATTAATTAATAAATTGATTTTCTGGTGCAACTAAGAAATCAGACGACATGTGTACAGGGGAGTTTTTTCGAAATTAATTAAATGAAAAAGAAATATAATGAGGGTTTTGGGAAACTAATGACTAAGAAAACTCTATAAAAAGGATGGTGGAGGAGGAGTGTGGATCATCATTTGGCTTGCGTAACGTTACACTGTCGAAATTTTATCTTGATTGAGTTTTCATTTGTGGGAGTTGGGATACCCAACTTTGGTAACGAGTGTTAGCTTGACCTTGTGAGGTGATTTGGGTGCTATCATTCTTTGGTATTTTTTGCATGGCCCCTTTGTGGCTTGGGGGGCTCAGGGGGAAGAAGAGTACCCATAGTGTTGGTTGGGAGGTATCCTTGAAGTCACATCGGTTGGGAAGCAGGTGTTGGATAGAGTGTGCACGAGACAATGACTTCAGAGCATTATCATTTGGCTATGGTATGCATGTGTATATTTGTATTGAATGGTAGTTAAATTCCTTGTATATGAATCTCTCTAACGTCGAAGCACGCGTGCATCACTGTGTTAAAAATTTAGTTAATTTTCTGACATGGAAATTTATGCTTGTGAATTTGGTTGAAGGGTTGTTAAATTATGTTTATGCACCTTTAGTTAAGGTCCTTCTATTGTGTTAAATTTTATGTTTTATTTAATGTAATATTGTCCAGAGATTTCATTTTTTCTTTCAGTGAATTTGTCTTGAAGATCCTAACATTTTATGAACAAAGAATTCAAATTTATCCCAACCTTATGCTCACTGTAATTTTTATTTGATTTCCCATGGCGAACCCAAACTTTGAATGCAAATGACTTATCTGTGTTTTGTTTTGTTTGATTTAATACAAAGAAAAATTGTGTTTTTATCTTTTGTTTCTTTATCATTTAAGTTATTATATTGTGCCTTAGCAGTCAGCCAGGAGTCGAATCGACTGTATTTCACTCCAGTGTTAAATATTTAGATTCAAATTACCTTCTTTCCTATGTGTGGATAATAACTGTAGTATCATTTCTCTTCCCAGCAAGGAATTCTCTCTTGGGCGTTTATTCCCTCCTTAGCCTCTACGATTATTGTGATTTATTCTCTCCAAACTTGTGCTTCCACACAATGATTTTGGGATGTCTCTCTAGTTCACCCACTGTTTTATTTATCTACGATTAATGTTGGTTTTACTCTCTACAAATTCATTTGTTATTTCCCAACAAATTCCTTACTGTGTACAGTGAAAAATATTTCCTTTTTTCTCTCCGATTTGGTTTCTTTACTCATCCAATTTCGTTTGTGATTGACCAACAAATTCCTTACTGTTTATAGTGAAAAATAATTCCTTTTTTCTCTGTGATTTTGTTTCTTTACTCAACCAATTTTTTTTGTGATTTCCCAACAAATTCCTTATTGTGTACAGCGAAAAATACTTCATGTTTTCTCTACGATTTGGTTGCTTTACTCAGCCAATTTCGTTTGTGATTACCCAAAAAATTCCTTATTCTGTAGAGTGAAAAATACTTCCCTTTTGGCTCTGTGTTTTTGGTTTCCTTACTCATCCAATTTCGTTTGTGATTTCCCAACAATTTTAATAGCACCCGAACTTATACCCAACGATTTTAAAATGCCATAGTGATTTGGTTAATGGCGCAGAGATTTTATACCCTATGTTTCAGTTGCAAGCACTCGTTCAGTGCCAATATGATCGTCATCATGATCTAGCATCATGCCTATGGCTTCAGTATCATGTATATTTGAAGTGTGTTTTCATAGTCCTTTACCTGTGTGTCACCATTTTCCCAGTCCTCGAATGCATCTCCAATTTGGATTTATTCTTATTGCAATTTTCACCACCACCAGAATCACTGGCACATTCATTTTACCTCATTTCCTTTGGCACATATGCTTGATCATAAGTTACCCCTTTCCCCTGAACTCTATCATTTTCATTTTTACCTGACATAATTTCTTCTCTTTCTCTTATTACTTCCCTACAAATATTTTGTGTCCTCAACTCAAAATTGTTGTTGTATTTTGTGAAATCACGGTTTTCACCTTCTGCCAGAGTTCTTAACGTCACATTCAATTCTTAAAGAGGTTGTTGTCAATTTTTAATCTTCAAAGTTGATAATGCCTTTTGGAATCAACCTCTTGGAAATTCTCGTTCAAAACCTATTCTTGTTTTATTTTCTGGTTTACATTTTCAAAGAAGTCAATCTGAATCGGTGTCAAGGGAGTTGGAGGATCCTTTTAATATGTGATGAATATTGTACTGTTTGTCTCTTGAACGTTTTGTCTCTTTTGTATTACCAAAATAAGCATGTTTTTAAAATGGATATATTTCATTTCACGCAGATGGAAGGATTTACATTTTAAAACAAGTCAATCTCAGTCTTTGCAACAGTAGTTTACATTGTTGTAGAGATAGAGACACCTCATTTTTATATGTGATCAACGTCATAAATATTGGAAGGTTTGTCTCTTTTGCCTCGTCACGGGAGTCAATGTTTGTTATATTGCATTTTCATGCAAGTGGAAGAGTGTACATTTTGGATGACGTCGACCCCAATCCTTGCGTACGGATCTTAAATTATTATACAAAAAAAAGGAGTCTCTCTTTTATATGTGATTAATGTTATGTTGCATTAGTGATGGCATTTTTAAAGAAAAACTTTAAACAAGCAGTATGTTACCATCTTTCAAACGTTGTTAATCATTTAAAAAAAACACCCCATGGAACATGAGTGAGTTGGAAGTGGCTTTGGTTTGGCAAGTTTATGCAATGTCATGAAAATGGAACTTCCAAATGGGCCCTCTTTTATATAAAATTAGAACTACCTTAAAATATTTTATTAAGAGACATATTATACTATGGGGGTGATACCAAATTTATGTTAATTTCTCCCGTTGATGTTCTTGGATCATGTCTTTGAGTAATAACACCTAAAATTTGATTATCCTCTCAAGAAAAACAATGATTTTTAAACCTTTATTTTGATCAGTAATATCTTAGTTACAACATTTTGTTTCTTCTCCTATGATTTCATTCAATATGCACCATCTTCTTTTCTTTATTGGTATAATTACAATTTAACCAGAAATATAAGTTGCATATCATTGATGGATCTCACTTCTTTGAGCCATTTTCTTCCTTTTATTATGCTAATGAACATTTTATCACATTTTATCACATTCCTCAATTTAGAGGATGAAGGAGCTTGGTTGAATCCAAAGTTCTAAGAACAATTGTTGCATGCTCCCTAAGATTGTGTTTATTGACTTTGTATAATACATTATTGTATCTAGGCCATTAACCAATAAATCCTTGATAAGGATTGAAAAAAACAATATACATAAAGATGAACTAATAGACTTTTACCATTTGATGAAACAATGTAGTTACTATTAAAATAAAGAAACCATTTTAAAATTATTCACTTAGGTGAGAGGATTCATGCGAAACATTAAAGGTAAGCTCATTTGGTCTATATATAGACATGAGTTGGTCACAGGTTCAACTCTCTTAGATGTCGTGCTAGTCTCATTCCTCGGAAAAAAAAAAAAAGTGTAAGGGTTTTTGTGTCACATGTTGTCGTAATGACTGGGGTCGTTACATATGGTATCAGAGTGGGTTAGACCTGCGACTTGGGGTCACTACGTCTTGCGTTGATTAGATATTTAATTATAATGTTGCTAATTAAATTGATTTGTATTCGTGCAAGTAATCATGGTTAGAGGATGTAGCAAAGGAAGACGATGGGGTGCTAGGGGAGGAGGCGGGATGCCCCCGATACAATCCATGCCTGAGGGGTTAACCCCCAAGGAGACGAACAGGTTGTCAGGAAGAAACAAATAGTTGTGAGTTATATGGTTGGGCTAATGAGGTCCTTTTAGCGGATTTCTGAGGCACTAATCAGCCATTTGGATAAAGATGAGGCGAGGGTGCCAACACCCCCTGAGGCTCTACTGTGCGGTCTGGTCGATACTGGTAGAATTCATCATGAACTCAAGAAGGTTAAATTTCTTGAGTTATTTGGTGCCTCGGATGGCGCAACCACTGAGGCATGGTTGCAGAATATGGTGATGTTCTTTTCACTTCGTGACTATACCTCCAACATGAAGGTCCCCATGGTGGTATTTCAACTGAAGGGGAGCGCTCTTCTATGGTGGAAAACGCTCCTTCCACAATTGAACATGGTCGTCGAAGATGTGTCATGGGAACTGTTAGAGTAATGGTTTCGAGAGAGGTATCTATATGAGGAATTAATTGAGCGTCAACTCAATGAGTTCAATGCCTTGTGACAGGGTGGTCATACGGTGCCCGAGTACGAGGCTCATTTTATTGAGCTTCTTTAGTATTCTCCCCACCTGAATATTGAGAAAATTAAGGTCAACAAGTTTGTGTTTGGCCTTAATGTCAGCATTCATGCAAAGGTTAGGATTATGATGCCTCGAACCTTGCATGATGTTTTCCAGAAGCCCCTCATAGAAAACGAGGAGCTTATTAGCGGGGGTTAGAGAAGCACTCCAGCAAGACCAGTGGGACAGGTGTCATATGGTGTGTAGAAACATGAGACACCAGCTAGACATTTAGCAGGATATTGTAGCTTCCAGAGAAGATCCACTTTCACTACACCTTAGCGACCAACGCCTCAGCAGTAGACTCCTTACCGAGGACCACAACACCAACAACAACATCGACCGCAACAACAATATTTTAGGCCTATTCAGCAGAACAAACCAGGGTTCCATGCCGATGGATTGTCAACTTCTACTTCGGGTACCAGGAGTAATGGATCTAAGAAAGGGTGTTGGACATGTGGGGAGCCACATTAGCATCATGACTACCTAGTGGAGAGGACCGGAGCATCTGGATCAGCCAGACCCACTACCATGGGAGATTTGGGCAAGGTTGATTGGATTCATGCAGCGGTGAACAACTTTCAGGAATATCACCAATCGACTGTGCTTGAGATGTCATGTATCGTCGTTGACCAAAGCCTTATTATTTTGATATATCTAGGTGCTACCGAGACATTTTTTGTCTGGTGCTGGGCTAAAAAGAATTAAGGTAAAGGTAGTCAAACAGGGTGAGTTTAGATTTTTAGAAATGGCTTCGGCAGCCAAACAAAAGGTTGGAGGGAAGGTTATGGGTTATATCCTTAGCTTGGGAGAGTTTGTCACCAGGTCCAACCTGTACATAATGATCTTAGGATCTTATGATGTCCTGATAGGTATGGACTGGTTGGAATCGCATGAGGTGATACTCAACTGTAAGACGAAACGATTAATCTTGGTCGATGATGAGGGACAAAGATGCGTGATTGTAGGTCGGAACCAAGGATATTACCTGAGGTTCATCTCTTCCCTTTAGCTATGGAAGAGCATGCTCAAGGGATATAATATTTATGTGATCCTTGCATTAAATGAGAAGGGCATAGCGGAAGGTCTATTAAACCTTCCAGTGATGCAAGAGTTTGTAGACATCTTCCCCAAGGACTTACCTAGGATGTCCCCAGAGAGGGAGTTGTAACTTACCATTGACCTAAAACCAAGAACTGAAACGATAGAAAGAATTCCTTATTAGATGTCAACCCCGGAGTTATAGGAGTTGAAATGCAATTGAAGGAGTTGTTGGACCTAGGAATTATATGTTTTAATGATTGTAGCTATGTGAGACATTCTCCAGCTTATAAACCTGTGAGGTGTGGATCATTGCAGCTATGTGAAGTATTTCTCTCAGCTTACAAACCTGAGATAAATCCCGTAAGAATGGCACATGGTTCCTTCCTGAGACAGATCTGGGAACATAGAGATGACCTCCTCCATTCAGAGAGTTGAGAAGAACTCTAGATGATTATCTAGTGGAAAGGTGATCTGTTGAGTTCGGATGTGCTTGTGGATGAGCATAAGGTGAACATGTGAAATACCAAAGTGTTGGGTGCATCGTCATGAGACAAAGATGGAGATGATGTATTAGCCTCCTCTGAGAAGCAGAGTTGATGAGAAGACTCTAGATGATTCTCCTGTTGGTGGCAGTGGGAAAGCATATCTGTAGAGTGGACGTTCCTATGGACGAGCATAGGTGAATGTGTGAAGACTTGGTTCTTCTGTGTAATGTAGTGAATCAAATCTATGAAATTCCTATGGATGTGACCCTAGTGGATGAGCACTAGTGGGTGTATTAGATCCTTTGCTATATATTGTTCAAGAGTTAGACATACCTGTAACCCTATTTGTTATGTAAAGGGTACAGGTCGACCCCACCTTAATATATTTAATATTAAATGTAAAAGATAATTAATATTAATATTAATTATTATAAATATGACTTACAGAGGTCGGCCATGTTGAGCCAATAGACACTTCAATTGATAGGAAAAGTCTAATATAAGTAAAGGGAGATTCCCCATTGTGGAAACATATCATTCAAGCAAGTTTGGAAATTTCACTAAGTATACTTCTTTGAAAAAGGTGCACACCTCTTTTAGGTGCTATATTTCTAGGGTTTGAGAACCCTATTGTGTGCTAGGTCTTTCTTGTTGGTAAAGGTATTTATATTGAAGATTATAGCAAAGGATTTGGATGGGTTTTCTTCCCTTGTTGAGAAGGGTTTCCCAAGATACATTTTGTGTTCTTGTGCATGGTGGCGCTTCTTCTTGTGATCTTGGTTGTTGCAACATTTATGGTTATGGTTAAATGATAAAATGGAATGAACTTCATGCTTAACCTAATGCTTATGAAAAATCAACAATACGTCCAACTGTGACACCCTGGGGTGTTCCTGTTATCTTCATATGGAAGAAGGATCAGTCGTCAAGACTCTACATTGAATATCGTCAATTGAAAAAGGAAACAATCAAGAATCAGTATTTGTTGCCAAGGACCAATGATCTGTTTGATCAGATGAAGGGTACGATGATGTTTTCAAAGATCAACTTGAGATCAAGGTATCACCAGTTAAGGATAAAATAGGATGACATCCCTAAGATCACCTTTAAGATGAGTTTTGGACATTACAAGTATATTTTTTTACCGTTTGGACTAACGAACGGCCTAGGGGTATTTATGAGTTTGATGAACGCAGTGTTTTGCAAATACTTGGACAAGTTCATCCAAGTATTCATTGATGATATTTTGATTTACTCTCGGATGATGGAGGAGCATGACGAGCACTTATGCATGGTACTACTGGGTCTAGGAGAGAAGAAATTGTATGGGAAATTGTCTAAATGCTCGTTTTATCAATCGAAGATTCATTACTTAGGGCATGTCATCTCTGGTGAAAGTATCGTTTTGGATCCAACAAACGTCGAGTCTATTATGGAATGGCATGTGTCGAAGAATGTCCTGGAAGTGTGTATATTCATGGTTTTAGTGGGATACTATCAATGGTTCATCAAGGGTTTTTCGAAGATCGACAATTCGATCACGGAATTTTAGAATAAGAACAAGAAGTTTGTTTGGACCGATAAATGCACGGAGGAATTTCATAGTCTCAAGGAGTTTTTGACAACAACATCGATACTCAAGGTCCCTGACATGGATGAAAACTTCTTGGTATGCACTGACGCATCCAGGGAAGTCTTAGGTGGAGTCTTTATGCAAGACAGTAGAGTGAACTCTTACATCTCGAGAAATTTGAGAAGGCATGAGGAGAACTATGCAACAGACGATTTGGAGTTGTTATCCATTCTTTATGCCTTGAGATTTTGGACACACTACCTTATTGGACAAAATTTTGAACTAAAAACGTACCACTGTGGTCTAAAACACATATTTATGCAAAGCAACTTGAATGCATGACAACAACATTGGTCAGAATTTCTTAGCGAGTACGATTTTGAGATTACTGACATAAAAGGAACATTGAACAAAGTGGTGGATTTGTTGAGTCAGATACCACGCATATTTTCGGTGATGCCTCTTCAGATGAATCTACGTGAAAGGATCCTAACTTTACAGCGCAACGATGACTGGTACAAAGAGGTCAAGGATTTTATAGGACAAAACACTATGATGGTACCAAAAATTGAGGGATTTACTGTGGACAATGATGGATTATTGAGATTTAAGGGTCAAATTTACGTACCACCCAATGACAAGTTGAGGATTTTGATCCTAAATGAGGCTCATAAAGTAGTGTACATGGCTCATCCTGAAGTCACGAAGATGAGGGCATACCTTAAACTCTTATTCTTCTAGAAAGGAATGAAGGCAGACATAGTCAACTACATGGAAAGATGTATGGAATGTCAACAGGTGAAGGTTGAACATAGACATCTGACAAAATTACTACAGCCACATGCTATTCCGGAATCAAAATGGGAGTTCATTTTGATGGATTTCATTGTTGGATTGCCACGGATGGTAAGGATACACAACTCAATTTTTGTGGTAGTCAAAACTCTGACGAAGAGTGCTCATTTTATTTCTGTGCATACAACATATCAGGCACCTGACATAGATATAGTTTTCATCAGTGAGATTGTAAGGCTGCATGGCATGACTAAGAGGATTATATTCGATCGAGGATCGGTGTTTACAACACGATTTTGGACTAGTTTTCAAAAGGCCTTGGGAACCCAACTTAACTTTAGTAACGCGTATCACCCAGAGACAGACGAGTAGACTGAGCGAACAAACCAAATATTGGAGTATATGTTGTGAATGTACGTGATATACAAACATAAGCATTGGGAGGAGTTATTTCCACTCGTAGATTTTTCATATAATAACAATTATCAAAGAACCATTAAGATTATGCCTTTTGAGTTTATTTATGGATGATTGTGTTAGATGCCTTTGAGTTGGGATCGAATTGAAGATAGGGTCCTGGTGGGGCTTGAAGTGATCCAATAAATGGAAGATCAAATGAAAACAATAAGACAAAGGATCAAGGAAGCGTAGGATCGACATAAGAGTTATGTCGATGTGCATTGTGTCGATCATAGTTATGAAGTTGGCGATCGAGCCTTCTTGCGGGTGAAACCGCATAAGAGTTCAATCAAGTTTGGAAAGGGTGATAAAATCTCTCCTAGGTTCATGGGACCCTTAGAGATTGTGGAAAATAAGGGAACCATGGCCTATTGACTAGCCTTGCCTGATTTTTTGAGGCGTATCCATGATATTTTTCATGTATAAGTTTTTAGACATTATGTTAGTGATCCTACACACATTATTGACATGAGTTCCTTTCAACTATCGGATGAGGGTGTGATCACGATGGAGCCAATACACATATTGTGCCATCGCATTCGAAAACTAATGTGTCAAATAGTAGGTCATGTCAAGCTCCAGTGGGACAACTATAGTCCACACTCAGCGACCTGGGAGGATGCATATGATATGCGTCAGCAGTTTCCATTTTTGTTTGATGGATAGACTTATGATATTGTGATACACTTTATTTAGGAACTTATATACTATGAAACTTCAGGGAAGAGTTTAAAACAAGAGGGGGTGTATGTAACATCCTTCTCTTGTGCACACTGATTGAACTTATTCATTTAGGACACTTGCGTGCAGGTGATCTGGGTCATTATACTATTGGTTGTTTTGATTCTCATTATGAGATATTGTGGATTTGATGATATGTATTTTTTTGTATTTACATAGACAAGTGTTATTGACTAGGTTCTCCTTAGTGTGTATGACTCTGGACATTGAGGATGTCGAGGCATCGATGAAACCCATTAGACTTTGGATCGAGTTAGGGAGTGGACTGTTAGGGTTTGAATGTTGTTGATTTGACATATGTACATATGATTAGATATTATGATGTTGATTGTTATTGCTGACATGATTCATTGATGGATGTAGGTTGATGATAGCTTGCTTACCAGACTCACATTTGGAGTAAAGGGGTCATGCATGACAACGAGAGACATTAAGGGAGAGGTGTGGCAGCAACCCTGCCACACCCTACTAGCACTCCCATCATGGCTCGAACTGTAGGTTAAGGATTACCTATTTCGAGAGACCCACGATGCCATGAGGGAAGAGTGTGGGAATCTCTCACGATGATTCTAAAGGGAATGCAATAAGGCAGGGTCATTTTTCCTTAGAGGCCCTTAGTCTCCCACAAGATCACTTGATGGAGTATTGACTCCAGGGGTTTCACATCTACAAATTTCAATCAAAAGGCAAGTGGCACCCTTGGAGCACGTAGTGCGTCTTGAAGGGCACATCGCACAAAGAAAATGGAAAGAGGTGAGTGGTACACTTGGAGCACATAGTGCATCCTGAAGGGAACATCGTGATTTTAACTAGTAAGTTAACAAACCTAGTGCCTAGAAAACTATGCCTCCTTAGGACCTGTTCAGACTTAAAATGAGCGATGTGATGAGTAAGTTCAAATAAAAAAATTTCCCTTAAGAATGATCGCCAATCCTAGCGAATTTAAAACCTAGGTCTATGTAGAACCTCTGAACAAAAAATATTTAGACATATAACAAGAAGGAGGTAAAGAAATTCAAACTTTAATTATTAAAGTAAAAATTTTAATGCAGGATTAAATTTATTAAAAGGGTAAATGGTTGTTTTTATACACTTGCTAAATCTGATTTTTTTAGTTAAAAAGAAAAAACGGGGTGAAATTAAAGAAAATGGGAAACTTAAAGAAAATGGGAAACTTAAAGAAAAGGGGAAACTTAAGGAAAAAGGGGAATGTCTAACTTAGTAAGGAATCTAGCCTTTGGAACTTTCTATTTATGAACTCAACTAGGAATTAAGTAAGGCATAAGTTACTTAAGAATTGTAAGGGAATAATGGGACATCGAGGAGCATTTTTAGGAATGCTTTTAGGTGGGTGTGGGAAATGGACAAGTTTAATTAATTAATCAATTAATTTTCTGGTGCCACTAGGGCATCGGGCGACATGTGTATGGGGGAGGTTTTTCGAAATTAATTAAATGAAAAATAAATCTAATGAGGTTTTTGGAAAGTAATGACTAAGAAAATTGTATCAAAAGGATGGTGGAGGAGAAATGTGGATCATCATTTGTCTTGCGTAACATTACGCTGTCGAAATTTTATCTTGACTAAGTTTTCACTTGTGGGAGTTGGGATACCCAGCTTGGGTAACGAGTGGTAGCTCGGCCTTGCGAGGTGAGTTGGGTGCTAGTATTCTCTGGTAATGTTTACATGGCCCCTTTATGGCTTGGGGGGCTCAGGGGGAAGAAGAGTAACCCTAGCTTTGGCTAGGAGGTACCGGTGAGGTCACATCAGTTGGAAAGCAGTAGCTGGACAAAGCACGCATGGGACAATGACTTCAGAGAATTCACATTTGGCTATGGTACACATGTGTATATTTGTATTGAATGGTATTTAAATTCCCTGTATATGCATCTATCTAACATCGAAGCACGCGTGTAACACTATGTTAAAAATATAGTTAATTTTCTGTCCTGACAATTTATGCTTGTCAATTTGGTTGAAGGCTAGTTAAATTATGTTTCTATGCCTTCAGTTAAGGTCCTTCTATTGTGTTAAATTTTATGTCTTATTCAGTGTAATACTATCCAAAGATTTCATTTTTTCTTTCAACGAATTTGTCTTGAAGAGCCCAACGTTTTATGAACAAAGAATTCAAAGTTATCCTAGCCTTATGCTCACTATTTTTGTGATTTGATTTCCCACGGCGAACCCAAACTATGAATGCAAATTACTTCTCTGTGTTTTTTTTTATTTGATTTAATACAAAGAAAAATTATGTTTTTATCTTTTGTTTCTTTATCCTTTAAGTTATTAGTCCGTGCCTGAGCAGTTGACCAGGATCCGAATCGAATGTCTTTCACTCCAGTGTTAAAGATTTAGATTCAAATGCCCTACTTTCCTATGAATGGATAATAACTGTAGGATCATTTATCTTCCCAGCAAGGAATTCTCTCAAGGGTGTTTATTCCCTCCTTAGCCTCTACGATTATTATGATTTATTCTCTACGAACTTGTGCTTCCACACAATGATTTTGGGGATGTCTCTCCAGTTCACCCAACGTTTTATTTCTCTATGATTTATGTTGTTTTTACTCTCTGCAAATTCGTTTTTGATTGCCCAACAAATTCCTTATTGTGTACAACGAACAATACTTCATTTTTTCTCTGCGATTTGGTTTCTTTACTCAACCAATTTCATTTGTGATTTCCCAGCAAATTCCTTACTGTGTACAACAACACATACTTCCTCTTTTCTCTGCGATTTGGTTTCTTTACTTAGCCAATTTCATTTGTGATTTCCTAGCAAATTTCTTACTGTGTACAGTGAAAAATACTTCCTTTTTTCTCTGCGATTTGGTTTCTTTACTCAACCAATTTTGTTTGTGATTCCCTAGCAAATTCCTTACTATGTACAACGAAAAAATACTTCCTTTTTGGTTTTGTGATTTTGGTTTCCTTACTCAGCCAATTTCGTTTGTGATTTCCCAACGATTTTAATATCACTCGAACTTATACCCAACGATTTTAAAATTCCATTTTAAAAATGCCCAACGATTTTCTTAATGGCACAAAGATTTTATAGCCTCAGTTTCATTTGCAAGCACTCGTTCAATGCCAATATGCTCATCATTATGATCTAGCATCGTGCCTATGGCTCATTATCATGTATCTTTGAAGTGTTTTTTCATAGTCCTCTACCTATGTGTCACCATTTTCCCAGTCCTCGAATGCATCTTTAGTTTGGATTTATTCTTATTGCAATTTTCACCACCACCAGAATCACTGGAACATTTAGTTATCCCCATTTCCTTTGGTGTCTATTCTTGATTGGAAGTTACCCCTTTCCCCTGAACTCTATCAGTTTCATTGTTACCTGGCATGATTTCTTCTCTTTCTCTAGTTACTTCTCTATAGATATTTTTTGTCCTCAACTCAAAATTGTTGTTTTATTTTGTGAATTCATGGTTTTCACCTTCTTCTATATTTCTTAACATCCCATTCAATTATTAAAGAGGTTGTTGTCAATTTTTAATATTCAAAGTTGATAATGGCCTTTGGAATCAACATCTTGGAAATTCTCGTTCAAAACCTATTTTTGTTTTATTTTTTGGTTTACATTTTCAAAGAAGTCAATCTGAATATGTGCTAAGGGAGTTGGAGGCTCCTTTTAATATGTGATAAATATTGTATTGTTTATCTCTTGAACGTTTTTTCTCCTTTTTCTTATCAAAAGAAGCATGGTTTTAAAATGGATATATTTTATTTCATGCAGCTGGAAGGATTTACATTTTAAAACAAGTCAATCTCAGTCTTTGCAGTGGTAGTTTACCTTGTTGTAGAGAAAGCGATGACTCCTTTTTATATGTGATGAATGTCATAAATATTGGAAGCTTTGCCACTTTTTCCTCATCACATGAGTCAATGTTTGTTATATTGCATTTTCATGCAAGTGGAAGAGTGTACATTTTGGAAGACGTCGACCCCAATGCTTGCGTACGAATCTTAAATTGTTGCACACAAAAAAGGAGTCTTTGTTTTATATGTGATTAATGTTATGTTGCATTAGTGATGGAATTTTTAAAGAAAAACTTAAAAAAATAAGTATGTTTCCATCTTTCAGATGTTGTTAATCATTTAGAAAAAACACCCCATGGAACATGAGTGAGTTGGAAGTTGCTTTGGTTTGGCAAGTTTATGCAATGTCATGAAAATGGAACTGCCAAATGGGCCCTCTTTTATATAAAAATAGAACTACCTTAAAATATTTTATTAAGAGACATATTATACTATGTGGATGCTACAAAATTCATTTTAATTCCACCCGTTGATGTTCTTGGATCATGTCTTTCATTAATAGTACCTAAATTTTCATTACCCTATCAAGAAGAAAAATGACTTTTAAACCTTTATTTTGATCAATAATATCTTAGTTACAACATTTTGTTTATTCTCTCATGATTTTGTTCAATATGCACCATGTTCTTTTCTCAATTGGTATAATTGCAATTCAACCAGAAATATAAGTTGCATATTATCGATGGATCTTGTAACATCCTGCTCTTGCACGCACTGAGAGAACTTATTATTTGAGGACACTTGCTTGCAAGTCATCCAGATTATTATTTATTGGCCATTTGATTATGATTATGATGCATTATGGATATGATGATATGTTATTTTTTGTATTGACATAGATAGGTGCTATTGACTAGGTTCTCCTGAGTGTGCAGGACTGTGGACCTCGAGGATGCAAAGGCATCGATTAAACCCCTTGGAATCCGGATCGAGTCAGGGAGTGGACTATTGGGGTTTGATTGTTTTTGATATGACATATGTACATATGATTAGATGTTATGACGATTGATTATTATTGATGACATGATTCATTGATGATGCATGTTGACAATAGCTTGCCGACCAGACTCACATGTGGATTAGAGGGGTCAGGCACGACAATTGGAGACTTTGAAGGAGAGGTGTGGATAGCATCCTTTCCACAGTCTACTAGCACTACCATTGTGGCTTGAACTATAGGTTAACGATTAGCTAGTTCGAGAAGACCCACAATGTCATGAGGGCAGACTGCAACAGTCGCTCACGATGATTCTAAGGGGAGCGTAATAAGGCAAGGACCTTATTCATTAGAGGCCCTTAGTCTCCCACAATATCACCTAGAGGAAAATTGAATCAAGGGGTTTTTGATGTCTACCAAGTCAGTCAAGAGGTGAGTGGCACCCTTGGAGCACGTAGTGCATCCTGAAGGGTACGTCATGCAAGGAAAACATAAATAGGCGAGTGGCACCCTTGGATCACGTAGTGAGTCCTGAAGGGCACGTCGTGCAAGGAAACTGGAAAGAGGCAAGTGACACCCTTGGAGCACGTAGTGAGTCCTGAAGGGCACGTCATGAAAGGAAAAGGAATAAGGCGATTGGCACCCTTAGAGCACCTAGTGCGTCCTGAAGGGCACGTCACGATTTCAATGGGTAAGTGAATAAACTTAGTCGGCCTTAAAATGAATGATGTGATAAGTAAATTTTAAAAATAATTTCCCTAATTAAAGTGTTTCCCAGCCTAGTGATATTAAATCTAGGTATAAGTAACGCACGTGTTCAAAAGTAATAATCATAATTAAACATGTAACAAGAAGTGGGTAAGAAATTCAATTAAATTATTAAAATCAAATTATAAAGGGGGATTAAAATTTAAAAGGGAAATGATTGTTTTATCTACATTATCTAATTAAATTTTTAATTAAAAAGAAAAAGGGGTAAAAGCATGTTTTTCTACACTTGCTAAATTGAGTTTATCTAAAAAGGGAAAAGAGGGAAACTTAAAAGAAATAGGAAACTAAAGGAAAAAGGGGAAACATAAAGAAAAAGGGAAATGTAAGGAAAAAGCTAAATGTCTAACTTAGTAAGTAATCTTGCCTTTAAAAACTTTCTAATTATGAACTCAACTAGGAATTTAGTAAAGGTGTAAGTCATTTAAGATGTGTAAGGGAATATTGGGACACCAACGAGCATTTTTAGTAATGCTTTTTGGTGGGTGAGGGAAATAGAAATAATTAAATAATTAAAGAAATTATTTTTCTGGTGCAATTAGGGGGATGGGTGACATGTGTAAGGGGGAGGTTTTCCCTAATTAACTAAATAAAAAGGGAATTTAATGAGAATTTGGGAAACTAATTATTTGAAAAAATCTATAAAAATGATGGAGGAGGAGGAGTATGGATCTCATCTTTATGCGTAACGTTATGCTGCTGAATTTTTGTCATGACTGAACTTATCTTGTGGGAGTTGGGATACCCACATCGGGTAATGAGTGGTAGCTCGACCTTGCGAGGTGAGTTGGGTGCTAGTTGTTCTTTGGTATAGTGTGTGTGGCCCCTTTGCGGATCGGGGGGCTCAAGGGGAAGAAGAGTACCACTAGTGTTGGCTGGGAGGCACCGGTGAGGTCACATCGATTGGAAAATAGAAGCGGGAAGGAGCATGCACAGGACATAAAATACAGAGCAATCATGTTTGGCTAAGGTACACCAGTTTAATTGTTAATTTCAATGAAATTAAATTTACTCATGATATTCCTTTGTTCTCGGTTTAATATTTCATTTCCATGCGCTATCTTGCACCTACTTTCCTACATCATTGTAATTCACTTGCTTGTTTTTTTCTGAATGGATTTCCTTTGGAAAACCCAATTTCTTATTTTAATAACTTATCTATGTGGGTTTTATTGATTTTTATGAAGAGATTGTGCTTTATCTTCCACCCTTATCCATAGGTCATCATTCCATGCCTGAGCAGTCGGTCAGGAGCCGAATCGATGATCGTCACTTCAGTGTTTATAGACCTATAGATTCTAATGCCCTACTCTTTTTTGCATGGATGATGAGCGAAGGATAAATTATTCCCATATGTCAACCTCTTACAAATTTCTGCATTGATTGATTCATGGCTGAATGATTGTCTTTGCTCCTTCTTGTGATTAAGTATCTTTGTGTATTGTTTAACATTTCTCTTTGCGAAAAAACTTGATACTCTCTGCGTTTTTAATATCACCATTGTGTTTTATTACCTTCATTTTCTCTGTGTTTTACCTATACACTCACTGAATCATACAATTGTACTTATATCATTTTACTCTGCGTTTTGACCACCTTGGATTGTGTTTTGTTACCTTTATTTTCTCTGTGTTTGAAAATGATTTTGTAGTTTCATTTACTGTGTAGTGGTGACGTGGTTATTGTGTAAATGGGGGCGTTTTGAATGTACAATGGTAGTGGTTTTTTTTACTTGTGTAATGGTTGAGAATTATTACTTTTATTACTACGATTTTACCATTTCTAGACTGCAATTTAATATATTTGGACAACGATACCAATCAGTTAAATGGGATAGCTATGTCATGTGTAATATATAGCGTTTGATGTGTCTACATCTTGAGATGGGTGAATGGATGGTGTTTGTATTATCTCTGATTATCATTTCATTTATTACTATGTGTTGCATATATATATAATGAGACTGCGTTGACATAGACATCAAAATTAATTATAGATTTTATAGACATTAATGTTATGGACAACAATTTTATATTCCATATTTTTATTTTTACACAACTATATCATATTAACCCAACAGTATCATGTAGTTCCTAGACATCAACATCTTACAGTTATTAGACAACTTTATCTCTCCAGATGTTTCAGACAAAATTTTTTGTGGAAAGTGATTTTATTGATTGCTGGCAGCGACTTCATTGAGTGTTGACAGTGAACTTGACAGTGAAACTGATAGCATCTTTTGATAGCGATACTCTGTGTTTTGGGGATAGATTTCATACTCTACAATATATATTTACACTATACATTTACTAAGACAATATTATCATATTTCACCCCGCAATTATCTTATTTCTCCTTCACATTTAGTCCAGTAAGGTGAAAGTGCACTTGGAGATTCGAACAACTTGTTGTGTAACAATTATTTCCATTTTTGGAAAACTTTTTATAAATATGTACACATTGTGACATGGAAATTGTCTTACAAAATCCATGTTATTTTATGCAGCGTATATGTTTGGTGAATTTGGGTTTTGGTAAAATTTTGTTTAGTAAAATGCTAATGATTTCATCTCGGTCCATTAATTACCAGATACGCTAATGATCTCATCTCAATCTATTAATTACCAAATAGAAAAACATTTCATACAGTATCCTTCGAAACAGGAACGAGGAAAATCTCCCCTATCCCATGATGTACATATTTCATAATCAATATCTTCTTCATTAGGAATTTAAGCTCAGGAGTAGTCTTTCTAATAAGTATTCACTAGTCTTTAACTGTCGATATATGTTTACACTATATATCTTCTACGATATATATTTACACTATATATTTACATTATATATTCACATTATGCGTTAGATATTTACATGCGATATAATTATCATATATTTACACTATGTTGTATATATTTACCTATATACATGTTTACACTATTTCCATTATATCATATATTAATTTTGCCTATCATATATTTAAATGACAACAATATAATATATTTAACTTAGCGATATCAAGTATTTAAAATACAACATTCTCACATATATTTACTAGAGAATAAATTCATTGATAGACAACAAACTTATTTAGAGACAACAATTTGGTAGTGTTAGACAACGTGAATTTTGTTTTTGATTTTCTTATAGCAATTTTCATTATTTTCTTATTGGCGAATTTTAGCGAATTCAATAATCATATTAAAAATTGTTTTATGATTTATTAACTAGATATAGAACTCATCGTGAGGAAAATACTTATATATGTTTCAGTTTTTTAATTAAAAGATGACAAGTACATTTAAAGGACAACAAATTTATATTAAAGACAACAATTAAAGTCATATTGTTTCTATTAAAGGATAGAGAAATCACCCTTAGGAAACACTTATATTTGTTTTGATTTCAAAAGATGACGACTTATATGGTTAAATACATGTTTCATATTTGTTGCAGTTTAAAAAAAATAGCGATTTCCTCAGGAAATTACTTATCTGATCTTGGGATTTGGAGAATAGTTGCAAAAAACTATTTGTTTTAATGATAATTATTTAAGGTGTATATATTGATATTGTTGCGCAACGAAATTATTGTGTCGTATGAATTTCATAGTTGTCTTGTTGACCTGTCGATTGGGTACTTGGGTCAGTCTTCATGTGTTTTGACATTTAATTCGGTCTCCTAGCGCATTGAAGTTTTCTTGGGTTAAGGGTCTAGTTATGTTATGTTGCGCCATGGTCACAGTCACGCATGTCGCCTGGTGATGACATGATTCTTTATGAGGGGATCATCGCGCGTCCTAACAGATAGAGGTGAATGATAACCTGGACGGAGTCTGTGTTTCCCGATGTGGGCGTGGTTTGTTGTAATTGATGTTGGTGCTTGGTTTGTAACACCTTAACGCATTTTGGTTTTGCGCATTGTAGAGGTTTCCAGTTACTGGTCGTCAAGGCCATTGTGTCAAGATTATGGATGTTTTCCTTTACATTGTAGGCATTGTCGTGTTTGTGTTGGGAAGGTAGTCTTTTATATTTGTCTTTGATTTATGCATGTTTCACCCAGTTGCTCGATGTGCTAATGTGTTGAGTCGTTGTTGTTTATAGTCTGATCTACGTGGGTGGTGTTTGTCATCAGTTTGTGTGGTTTAACTATTGTCGTGATTTCCTTCCTTCCTAAAAACAAAAAAAAAATTGCACTTTTTTCTTTGCTTGTAGTCATAACGATTGGGGTCATTACATATGGTATCAGAGGGGGGTTCGACCTGCGTCTTGGGATGACTATGGATTTTGTTGATTGATTTATGATTATAAGGTTGCTAATTAATTTGATTTTTATTCATGCAGGTAATCATGGTTAGAGGACGCCGCAAAGGCAGACGAAAGGATGCTAGGGGAGGAGGCGCGATGCCTCTAGTAGCATCCATGCCTGAGAGATCTAACCCCCAGGGATATGAACAGGTTTTCAGGCAAGAACAAATAGCAGTGGGTGATGTGGTTGGGATGATGAGGTCCTTTTAGAAGATGTATGAAGAACCGATCAACCGTTTGGATAGAGATGAGGCCAGGGTGTTGACACCCCCTGAGGGTCCACCACGCGCTCCGGTCGGTATTGGTAGCATTCATCGCGAACTCGAGATGGTCAAATTTCCCGAGTTCTTTGGTGCCCCGGATGACGCATCCATCCAGCCATAGTTGGATAATATGGCGATGTGATTTTCACTTCATGACTATACCTCCAACATGAAGCTTTGAATGATGGTCTTCCAACTGAAGGGGAGAGCTCTTCTTTGGTGGAATATGCTCCTGCCACAATTGAACATGGTCATAGAGAACGTGTCATGGGAATTATTCAAGGAACAGTTTTGAGAGAGGTACCTATCAGAGGAATTCATTGAGCATCAGCTCAACAAGTTCAATGCCTTGCGACAGGGTGGCCATATAGTTCCCGAGTACGAGGCCAATTTTATGGAGTTTCTTTGGTATGCTCTGCACCTTAATACCGAGAAAATTAAGGTCAAGAGGTTCTTGTTTGGCCTTAATGTAAGAATACGTGCAAATGTTAGGATTATGATGCCTCAAACATTGGATGATGTCATCCAGAAGGCCCTCATAGAAAAGGAGGATCTTATCAGTGGGGTTCATAGCTAGACTCCAATGACACCAGTAGGGCAGGTGTCATCTGGTGCATAGCAGCATCAGACACTAGCTAGGAGCTCACCGATATATCATGGATTCCAAATATGATCCACTTTCACTACACCTTGATGACCAGTGCCTCAGTAGCGAACTCCTTACTAAGGACCATAGCACCAACAATAGTGTTAGCCGCAACAACAACAGTTTAGGCTTGTTCAGCAGAACATACCAAGATTCCAGGCCAGTGGGATGTCAACTTCTAATTCGAGTACCAGGAGTACTAGGACTTGTGGGGAGCCACATTACCAGTGCGAATGCCTAGTGGAGAGGACTAGAGCATATGGATCAGTTGGACCCACTACCGTGGGATATTTGGGAAAGTCCCATCAGATTCATGAAATGGTGAATAACCACTAGGAAGAGCACTAGTCGACTGTTCTCGAGACGTCAGGTATCGTCACTGAACAAATCCTTATTATTTTGATAGATCTTGGTGCTACTGAGAGTTTCATTTTTGGTGCATCGCTAAAAATAATTAAGGTAAGGGCAGTTGAACATGATGAGTTTATCTTTTTAGATATGGCTTCAGTAGCCAAATAAAAGGTTGGAGGGAAGGTTACAAGTTGTACCCTTAACCTGACAGAGTTTGTCACCAGGGCCAACCTGTACATCACGATCTTGGGATATTATGACATCGTGATAGGTATGGATTGGTTGGAATCCCATGAGGAAATAATAAACTGTAATATGAAATGGTTGAGCTTGGTCGATGATGAGGGAAAAAGAAGTGTGACTGTAGGTTAGAACCAAGGAGTTTCCCTGAGCTTCATCTCTTCCTTGTAGCTACAAAGAGCATGTGCAAGGGATGTAAGTTTTATGCGATCCTTGCGTTAAATGAGAAGGGAGTAGTGGAAGGTATAGAACACCTTCTGATGGTGAGGGAGTTTGCAGACATTTTCCCAGAGGAGTTATCTGGGATGTCGCTAGAGAGGGAATTGGAATTTACCATAGACCTAAAACCGGGGACTGAACCGATAGAAAGAATGTAGTATCGGATGTTGACCCTAGAGTTATAGGAGTTGAGGAGTGAACTGAAGGAGTTGTTGGATCTGGGACTTATACGTCCAAGTGTGTCACCATGGGGTGCACCTGTTATTTTCAAATGAAATAAGGATGGGTCATGGAGACTCTGCATTGACTACCATCAATTGAACAAGGAAACGATCAAGAATCAATATCCTTTTCCAAGGATTGATGATTTGTTTGATCATATGAAGGGTTCGACAGTTTTTTCAAAGATCAACTTGAGATCAGGGTATCACAAGCTATAGATCAAGGAGGATGATATCCCTAAGAATGCCTTTAAGATGAGTTTTGGACATTAAGAGTTTATTTTTTTACCGTTTAGACTAATGAATGCCCCAGGAGTATTTATGAGTTTGATGAACAAGGTGTTTCATGAGTACTTGGACAAGTTCATCCAAGTATTCATTGACGATATTTTGATTTACTCTCAGACGATGGAGGAGCATGACGAGCACTTGCGCTTGTTACTACAATGTCTATGAGAGAAAAAATTGTATGGGAAATTGTCTAAATGCTCGTTTTATCAATCGAAGATGCACTACTTAGGGCATGTTATCTCTGGTGAAGGTATCATCATGAACCCAACAAAGGTCGAGGCTATTATGGAATGGATTGTTCCCACAAATGTCCCAGAAGTGCGTAGATTCATGGGTTTAGAAGGATACTCTCAACGGTTCGTCGAGGGATTTTAGAAGATAGCAAATCCGATCACAGAATTGAAGAAGAAGAAGAAGTTTGTTTGTATCGAGAAATGTGCGGAAGCATTTCGGAGGTTCAAGGAGTTGTTGAAAACAACACTGATACTAAAGGTCCCTGACATGGATGCAGACTTCTTGGTATGCACTAACGCATACAAGGAAGTCTTAGGCAGAGACTTGATGCAAGACGGTCGAGTGATCGCTTACATATCGAGTAAGTTGAGAAGGCATGAGGAGAACTATGCGACGCACGATTTGGATTTGTTAGCCATTGTATATTGCTTGAGAGTTTGGAGATGCTATGTTATTGGATGAACATTTGAACTAAAAAAGAACCATTGTGGACTACAACACATCTTTACGCAAAGCGAGCTGAATGCGTGATAACAGTGTTGGTCACAATTTCTTAGCGAGTATGACTTCGAGATTACTTATATAAAGGGAACAATGAAAAAAGTGGATGATGCATTGATTTGGAGACCATGCATATTTTCGGTGATGCCTCTTTAGACAAATCTATGTGAAAATATTCTAACCTTACAGCACGACGATGATTGGTACAAAGAGGTCAAGGATTTTATCGAACAAAACACCATGATGGTACCAATATTTGAAGGATTTACATTGGATGATGATGGATTATATTGATTTAAAAATTAAATTTACATACCACTGAACGATGAGTTGAGGAGCTTGATCCTAAACGAGGCTCACAAAGTAGTGTAGATGGCTCATCCTGGAGTCACGAAGATGAGGGAAGGCCTTAAACCCTTATTCTTTTGGAAAGGAATGAAGGAAGACATAGTCAACTACGTGGAAAGATGTCTAGAATTTCAACAGGTAAAGGATGAACATAGACATCTAGTAGGATTACTATAGACACATGCTATTCCAAAATCAAAATGGGAGGTTATTTCGATGGATTTCATTGTTGGATTTCCATTGATGGCGAGGATACACGACTCGATTTTTGTGGTAGTCGACACTCTGACAAAGAGTGCTCATTTTATTCCCGTGCGTATGATGTATCAGGCACCTGACATAGCTAGGGTTTTCATCAATGAAATTGTGAGGCTACATGGCGTGCCTAAGAGGATTATATCCGATCGAGGATCAATGTTTACTGGATGATTTTGGACTAGTTTCCAAGAGGCCTTGGGAACCCAACTTAAATTTAGTACTGTGTATCACCCAGAGATAGACGGACAGACTGAACGAACAAACCAAATCTTGGAAGACATGTTGCACATGTACGTGATGGACCAACAAAATCGTTGGGAAGAATTCTTGCCACTAGTAGAATTCGCATATAACAACAATTACCAAAGCACCATTAAGATGGAATCTTTCGAGTTTATTTTTGGGAGACTGTGTCAGAGGCCTTTGAGTTGGGATCGACTTGAGGATAGGGTCCTCATGGGACCAGAAGAGATCCAAGAAATGGAATATCAAATGCAAACAACAATACAAAGGATCAAAGAAGTGAAGGATCGACATAAGAGTTATGTGAATGCGTACCGTGTCAACCGTAATTACGAAGTTGGAGATCAAGTCTTCTTGCGGGTGAAACTACATAAGAGTTCAATAAAGTTTGGAAAGGGTGCTAAAATATCTCCTATGTTCGTGGGACCTTTCGAGATTGTGGAAAAGAAGGGGCATGTGGCCTATTGACTAGCCTTTCATGATTCTTTGAGGTGTATGCATGATGTTTTTCAATTATCTATTTTGAGACATTATATTAGTGATCCTACACATGTTATTGACATGAGTTCCTTGTAGGTGTCTGATGAGGGTGCGCTCACGATGGAGCCAATCCACATCCTGGACCATCAGATTAGACAGCTACGACGTTGAACAATAGATCAGGTCAAGGTCTAGTGGGACAACTATAGTCCGCACTCGGTGAACTGGGAGGACGCATATGATATGTGCCAGCAGTTTCCATTTTTGTTTGATAGATAGAATTATGATACTGTGATAAACTTTATTTCATCACTTATATATTATGAAACTTTAGGACAAATTTTAGACCAATAGGGGGTGTATTGAACATCTCGCTCTTGCACACACTAAGAGAACTTATTCTTTGAGGACACTTGCTTGCAAGTGATCCAGATTATTATACTATTGGCCATTTGATTATGATTATGATGCATTATGGATATGATGATATGTTATTTTTTGTATTGACATAGACATGTGCTATTGACTAGGTTCTCCTGAGTCTGCAGGACTGTGGACCTCGAGGATGCAGAGGCATCGATGAAACCCCTTGGACTCCAGATCGAGTTAGGAAGTGGACTATTGGGGTTTGATTGTTGTTGATATGACATATGTACATATGATTAGATGTTATCATGATTTATTATTATTGCTGACATGATTTGTTGATGATGCAGATTGATGATAGCTTGCCGACCAGACTCACATGTGCAGTAGAAGGGTCGCGCATGAAAACCAGAGACTTTGAGGGAGAGGTGTGGAAAATATCCCTTCCACAGCCTACTAGCACTCCCTATGTGGCTCGAACTGAAGGTTAATGATTACCTAGTTCAAGAAGACCCACGATGTCATGAGGGAAAACTGCGACAGTCGCTCACGATGATTCTAAGGGGCACGCAATAAGGAAAGGGCCTTATTGCTTAGAGGCCCATAGTCTCCCATAATATGACATGGTGGAGTATTGAATTCAGGGTTTTTTTATGTCTACCAAGTTATTCAATATGTGAGTGGCACCCGTGGAGCACGTAGTGCATCTTGAAGGACACATCATGAAAGGAAAATAGAAAGAGGCGAGTGGCACTCTTGGACCACGTAGTGTGTCCTAAAGGGCACGCCATGCAAGGAAAACAAAAAGAGGTGAGTGCCACCCTTGGATAACGTAGGGCACTCTGAAGGGAATGCCGCGAAAGGAAAAGGAAGAAGGTGAGTGGCACCCTTGGAGCACCTAGTGCGTCCTGAAGGGCATGTTGCGATTTCAACGGATAAGTGAATAAAACTAGTCAGCCTTAAAATATATGATGTGATAAGTAAGTTTAAAAAAAAATTTCCCTAATAAAAGTGTCGCCTAGCCTAGTGAAATTAAAATCAAGGTCTAAGTAACACATGTGGTCAAAATTAATAATCATAATTAAACATGTAACAAGAAGGGGGTAAGAAATTTAGTTAAATTATTAAAATCAAATTATAAAAGAGGATTAAAATTAAAAAGGGAAATGATTGTTTTATCTACACATGTTAATTAAATTTTTAATGAAAAAGAAAAAGGGGTAAAAGGGTGTTTTTCTACTCTTGCTAAATTGTTTTAGATAAAAAGGGAAAAGAGGGAAACTTAAAAGAAATAGAAAACTAAAGGAAAAAGGGGAAACATAAAGAAAAAGGGAAACATAAGGAAAAAGATGAATGTCTAACTTAGTAAGGAATCTTGCCTTTAAGAATTTTCTAATTATGAACTCAACTAGGAATTTAGTAAAGGCATAAGTCATTTAAGATGTGTAAGATAATATTGGGACACCAACGAGTGTTTTTAGGAATTCTTTTTTGTGGGTGAGGGAAATACAAATAATTAAATAATTAATGAAATTATTTTTCTGGTGCAACTAGGGGGATGGATGACATGTGTACAGGGGAGGTTTTTCCTAATTGACTAAATTAAAAGGGAATTTAATGAGAAATTGGGAAGCTAATTACTTGAAAAACTCTATAAAGAGGATGGAGGAGGAGGAGTATGGATCTCATCTTTATGCGTAACGTTATGCTGCTGAATTTTTGTCTTGACTTAACTTATCTTGTCAGAGTTGGGATACTAAGCTTGGGTAACGAGTGGTATCTTGACCTTGAGAGGTGAGTTGGGTGCTAGTTGTTCTCTGGTAGAGTGTGTGTGGCCCCTTTGTGGATCAGGGGACTCAAGGGGAAGAAAAGTACCCCTAGCATTGGCTAGGTGGTACTGGTGAGGTCACATCGATCAACAAGCAGAAGCGGGACAGAGCGCTCTCAGGACAGGAAGTACGGAGCAGTCGCATTTGGCTAAGGTACGCCCGTTTAATTGTTACTTGCAATGAAATTAAATTTACTCATGTTATTCGTCTGTGCTCGGTTTAAGATTTCATTTACATGCGTTGTATTGCACCTACTTTCCTATGGCATTGTAATCCACTTGCTTGTTGTTTTCTGAATGGATATCCTTTGGCGAAACTAACTTCTGGTTTCAATAACTTATCTATGTAGGTTTTATTGATTTTTATGAATATATTGTGCTTTATCTTCTGCCCGTATCCCTAGGTCATCAGTCCATGCCTAAGGAGTCGGCCAAGAGCCAAATCGATGGTCATCACTTCGGTGTTTATAGACCTATATATTCTAATGACCTTCTTTTCTGCGCATGGATGATGAGCGAAGGATAAATTCTTCCCAGTTGTCTACCTCTTACAAATATCTTTGTTGATTGATTCATGGTTGAATGATTTTCTTTGCACCTCCTTATGATTGAGTATATTTGCGTATTGTTTATCATTTCTCTTTGCGAACAACTTGATACTCTCTGCATTTTTAATATCACCACTGTGTTTTATTACCTTCATTTTCTCTGCGTTTTACGTACACACCCATGGAATCATACAGTTATACTTATATCATTTTAATCTGCATTTTGACCACCTTGGACTGTGTTTTATTACCTTTATTTTCTCTATGTTTGACAACAATTTTGTAGTTGCATTTACTATGTAGTGGTGGCATGGTTATTGTGTAAATGGGGGCGTTTTGAATGTGCAATGGTATAATTTTTTTTTACTTGTCTAATGGTTGAGAGTTATTACTTTTATGGGTGTGGTTCATTGTATTTCATGTTGGCTCTTATTTTGTAATGCCTTAATGCATTTTGGTTTTGCGCGGCATAGATGTTTCCAGTTACTGGTCGTCGAGGCCGTTGTGTCAGGATTGTGGATGTTTTCCTTTAGCTTGTAGGTGTTTCCGTGTTTGTGTCGGGCTGGTAGTATTTTCTATCTATCTTTGATTTCCACATGTTTCTCCTAGTGGCTTGATGTGCTAATGTGTTGAGTGATGTAGGAGCATCGCTCCACGTCAACAACACGCCAGCTAGAAGAGAACATCAAGTGCACATTTGAGGTGGAGAGGCGCCAACCCTCTTGTTTTAAATTTCAAATTGTGAATTAAATGAAATTCAATGTTTTCAAGGCTTGGTAGAGCCAAGTTAATTATTTTGAGTTGAGAGGATACGGGCTATCCTTTAATGGTTGACAGGATGAAGATCTAGATCTGATCCGAACTAGAAAACCATTGAATGTAATTCAATGTAATAGATGAGGTTAGGTGAGAGAGGACGAGATCGTAGATCCCCTCTTTTGTATTGATATCTTGTTTCAGATTTCAATAGGAAGGAAAAAAGGAAGATAGGAGGAGGAGAGAGAGGTCTGGGTAGAGAGGCCTTAAAGGTATAATTTCTAAGAGAGAGGACTTGAGAGAACTGAGACTTGTTACAGTCCAGTTTTGTAAATCATCTGTATAGACACACAAAGATAATAGAAATGAAGTTTTTCCTGCATATTGTTGCTCATGTGTTTACGTTTCATGAATGAATGTTGTATATGTATGATAGATTTCATTTATAATAGGAAGATAGATTTCTTTTATCTTCATTGAGTCATGTTATATCATTATGGGTTCTTTAGGTTGAGCAAGGAGTGCACAATAGAATGTTATAAGTTTTGTAGCCAACGCAAAGAGTGCACATCTGAATCTCTCTGTTGAGTTTAGAGGAGAACATGCTAGGAGGGAACACCAGGATACTTTTCCAGACTCAAGAGGAGCCTCAGAGTTACTGAATACTTTGAAGGGAATATTGTGTAGAGAAGGCACAAAGATATAGAATTTCTGAAGATTCTATAAGAGCTCTACCAGGTAGGCATCCAGCAAGTGCAAGGAATGCATGAGGAGGAATCTATTTCGAGTCTAGAGATAAGAGAAGTGTCAAGGAGAAGACACTCACAGAGTTACTAAATACTTTGTAAGCTCAACAAGGTGTGCTTGCGTAGGAATTTTCCAAGAGGGTGTTTACATCCCTTTGAGGACGCAGAAGGGCCGAGTCTCTTAGATACTGAGAAAGAGTAAGTTCAGAAGAGATAGAACAAGGAATGTGTAAGAGTGGACTTATTTCAAGTCCAAAAACTCAGGAGGAATAGCGGGAATTCGCACACCGAGTGAAATTGTGCACAGGTTCGAGGAAAAAATCCATCACCAAAGCAGGGACAACGTTTCCAAAACATAGGTGAGACCCAAAGTTTACAGGGTTCACAGGAAGAATAATCAAAGGTTGAGATCTTAAACACTTAGAAAATATTCTAAGTCAGAAAGAAAAAGAAAGATCAGGAGGAGGAGAACATTTTTTGTTGGATCGGCACTGGGAGAGGAGATCTAGACTGTTGAACCCGTGTCTAAACATAGGAGGAATGCGCACAAGGAAGATTAGATCTAGGCCACCAGATATGAGCGCAAAGGACCCACAGTCGTTGGATCCGGAGGAAAGCGCGCGAGGTTTAATCCTTTCGTGTATAGGGGAACAAAATTTGCGAAGTCATGAAGTCCCAAAAACATCGGAGTCATCCATCATCAAAGACAGGTGGAAGCAGATGCACGTGTTCATGAAATCAAACATCAGGAGATTTGAAAGGAGGAGGAGAAAACGCATGAAAAGAGAGTCCGCGAAATCATCAAAATCATCCATCGAAAGGGACACGTGGTGAGAAGTCAGTGTTTCATTGACTCACAACTCAGAGGAGTCAATGGGAAGGTTCATGAGAACTCACGAAACGCGAACTCACGATAAGATCCCAACTGTCATATTGAGACAGGTTGTGGGTCGTCGATCCGAAGCATCGACATTTTGGCATTTCTGGAGTCAGAGGTTTGAAGGAGGGAACCATCCCAAGTCCCGAGTCATGAAGTTTGGAATTCGTGAAGGAGGGGAGCCGTGAGATGTCGATATATATCAGGAGTTTGAGTATTGGGAAGACAAAGGTAAGAAATAATCTAACTTCACGAAACGCGAAGTCCCGACACGTGAAGGAGGTTGGCCCCAGGTCATAGCGAAGGGTCACATAGTAGAAGGTTAAGAGAGGAGCTAGCACCGAGAGAAATATCATCGATCGGAACATCGGGGATCGGATTTTGGGGAATAGAGAGTCAGAGTTGGATCACTTAGAATATCCCGACGTGTGAAGTCACGATGCGATCTGAGCCATTAGATCATGGAATAATTAGGACCGTCATATGGGGATATCTGAAATTTTGGCATTTCGGGAGTCAGGAGAAGTGATTCACATCATAATTTTCTGATACACGAAGTTCTGATGCATTCAAAGGATGATCCTGTGGTCATGGTGAATGCTCACATGGATGGAATCCAAGGGAGGAATTAAAATTTGTTAATCTCTTTTCATAGTTTCAGGGATCAGGGAGTCAAGGATGACTCATTTGCAAAGTCCCTAAATATTTGGGAGCTGGGACCCAGTTCCTAGAGGAAGGCCATATTGAGTGCATAGGAGAAAGGGCCATTGCTTGCTAGACCCCTAGTCAGGTTTTAGGATTTCAGAGGTTGGAGTGTTGTGTTTTTGTCACACACATATTCCTGAGGTCATGGGATGCAAAAGGCCTTTTGGGTGTGGACTGTGGTCATAACGTCGTGGTCGCGTGGAGGTGAAGCTCACGCCTTGTGCATGTTCATGCAGGGGGGGTTTCAATAGGGCTAGTGGATCAGATAGCAGATTCAAGCAGGGAATCAAAGAGCCAATTCATCTCAGGGAATTGGAACGATCCAGAGATCGGGAGGTCACAGAAACATGAAGGGGAGGGGGGGATGCATCAAGTGGTATCAGAGCGCATAATTGAATTCTGTAGGCAATAGAGGTAATCAGAAGACCAAGCTTTTCTTACAGACAACAAATAAAGGACATATTCTGGTAACATCAAGTGGTATTGGAAATAGATATTCATCTGTATGTGGCAGGGGAAGGAAGAGAAGTATTGATGCTCTGTGAGAAGGTTGTTTCATGGACAGAACATAAAAATTTTAAATATTCAGGTAGGTTGTGAGAGGAGATGGAGATTCTCGTGGATGAAGAATGATCCATAGACTTTCCAGGAGGGAAGGTAGAAGGTGGAAATGTCTACTGAAGGACATGAGTGTGGTCAAAGAGGAAACCAATAGAATAATAACAATCCATAAATGGATCTAGAGTTCAGTGAGATAAGAGCTAGAATGGAGAAGCGTGCATTTAAAGTGCAGCAGAATGCAAGAGTGCATTGGGTGTATGAATGGCCCATGAAGAAGAGAGTGAAATGGCCAGTAAAGGAACTATTGGCTAGAGGAAAGTGAAGTCTGATCATAAGGTGGCTCTGAAAACCTAAGTGAAACAGAGGAGGAACTTATTCACATCTGTGAACCAGAGACTGGGAGAAATCTCAGTGACGAGGAGAAAGACAGATTAGATGAAGATCTCATAAACTGCCAGGTGGGAAGAAATGGACATTCAAATTTCCAGGTGGGCAATGGAAAGAGACCAGGTGGAGGTCTCATATACTGCTACGGGAGCAGTAATGAAAGTTCATATTTCCAAGTAGATAATGAGATGCGATCATTGGAGGATCTCACAGACTGGAAGATGGGAAGAAAAAAATTCCCAAATTTCCAGGAGGGTAAGGAGAAGGAGATGAGACTGTCTGAAAGTATCAAGACCTTAGAAGTGAGTTCATGTCAGTGAGGAGTGTTGATAGGATAATTTTCATGTGGGTTTGCAGGCCATGTGAATGAAGACGATGAGAAGTTAGATACTTCCATCACAAAGGAGGACAATCAAAGGAGAATTCTAATTATTGGAGGGATAAATATATTCCTACCAAACAACCATGTAGAGGCCAATGCACATGATGAAATTGCAATAGAAGAAGAAATACATCTAGAAGTGACTATCGTAGAGGAAGAAGAAATGGAGAACACATAAGAATTTGCCCCAACAAAAGAGGAGCACACAGTCGAGATGCTCACTCAAAAGGAAATAGGAGGAGAAGAGCATTCAAAAGAATGGCTCAAAATTTTCAGCCAGGAAGATGAACAGGGGAAAACTGAAGTACTGAAGCTTGCAACAAAAGATGAAGCAGACAACATGGAATTTACTAATCTGTATGTAGAAATGGAATCCCTACAGAGAAGGGTAATGGTGCAAATATTTCACATCCAACGGATCAAATTGGAGACATATGGAGGAGCATACCAGCCAAAGGAAGAGCTGGAAGAAGTTGGACTTGAGCCAACAGAAAGAGAAATGGTAGAAGCTAATCTATCAGAAGAGGGAGCTGAGAAACAACTTGATGAAGAGACTGTGGAATTGAAGTTTGCAGTAGAGAGACAATTCAATGCCACAAGGGGAGATAAAGACAACATGGGGGATCGAGTAGATATATCCATTGATAAGAAGGAGGAGTTGCAACAGAGAAGACTGCATAAGAAGAGACAACCTTAGGAGTAGCTGGACAGAGTAATAGAGGAGATTTGGAAGCTGATGTTGAGCTCATAAGAATCAGTCTGGAAAGGAGAGTTGAATAGAAGGAAGCTTGCTATAACAGCAGGGAAGAAATAACAACATAGCTGGAGAGGAGAAAGAGGACAACTCCAGAACAGAATTTGGGATCCAGGTGGATTTAAACACTGGGGAAGAAGAGCTCATGAGAAGGATCTCATGTTTTTCCTAGAAAGTGAGTATGATGTAGGATCATTTCTCCACGTCAACAATGCACCAACTAGAATAGCACATCAAGCGCGCATTCGATTAGGAGAGGCGCCAACCCTCTCGTTTTAAATTTCAAATTGTGAATTAAATTAAATTCAATGTTTGTAAGGATTGGTAGAGATGAGTTAATGGTTTTGAGTTGATAAGAGATGGGGTCACCTTTAATGGTTGAGAGGATGAATATCTAGATACGGTCTGGACTACACAACCATTGAATGTAATTCAATGTAATAGATGAGGTTAGGTGAGAGAGGATGAGCTCGCAGAGCCCCTCTTTTGTAGTGAGATCTTGTTTTCAATTTCAATAGGAAGGCATAAAGGCAGATAGGATGAGAAGGAGATAGAGGTATGGGTAGAGAGGCCTTAGAGGTAGAAGTTTGGAGAGAGAGGACTTGAGAGAATGGAGACTTGTTACAGTCTAGTTTTGTAAATCATCTGTATAGACACACAAATATAATGGAAAAACAATTTTTCCTGCATATTGTTGCTCATGTGTTTACGTTTCATGAATGAATGTTGTAGATGTATGATAGATTTCATTTATAGTAGGAATATAGATTTATTTTATCTTCATTGAGTCATGTTATATCATTCTGGGTTATTTAGGCTGAGAAAGGAGTGCACAATAGAACGTTGGAAGTTATGTAGCCAACACAAAGACTGCGCATCTAAATATCTATGTTGAGTTCAGAGGAGAATGTGATAGGAGGGCACACCATGATACTTTTTCAGACTCAAGAGGAGACTTAGAGTTACTGAATACTCTGGAGGGAATATTGTGCAGAGAAGGCATAGAGATACAAAATTTCTAAATATTCTATAAGAGCTCTGCCAGGTGGGCATCGAGCAAGAGAAAGGAGTGCATGAGGAGGACTCTGTTTTGAGTCCAGAGATAAGAGAAGTGTCAAGAATAATACACTCACAGAGTTACTGAAAACTCTGTAAGCTCAACAAGGTGTGCTTGAGTAGGAAGTTTCCAATAGGGTGCTTACATCCCTTTGAGAATGCAGAAGGGCGGAGTCTCTTAGAGACTAAGCAAGTGTAAGTTCAGAAAAGATAGCACATGGAGTGTGCAAGAGTGGAATTATTTCAAGTCAAAAAGATCAGGAGGAATTGCATGAAGTCACACACATAGTGAAATTGTGCATAGGGTCGAGGCATAAATTCATCACCAAATCTCAGGAGGGATTGCGTTTCCAAAATGCAGGTGAGACCCAAATTTTGCAGGGTTCACAGGAGGAAGAATCAAAGGCCAAAACCTTCGACACTTAGAAAATATTCTAAGTCAGAAAGAAAAAGAAAGCTCAGGAAGAGGAGCACAGTTTCCGCTAGATCGATACTAGGAGAGGAGATATGGACTGCCGAACCCATGTACAGACACATGAGGAACGCGTAGAAGGAAGATCAGATCTGGGGCACTAGATCTGATCGCAAAGGACAAAAATTAGTTGGATATGGAGGAAAGCATGTGAGGTTTAATCCTTTCATGTATAGGGAAACAGACTTTGCAAAGTCATGAAGTCCCAAAAAAATCAGAGCCGTCCATTATCGGAGATAGGTGGCAGCAGATGCTGGTGTTCGTGAAATCGGACATTGGGATATTTTCAAGGAGGAGAGGAGAAAACTCGCGAAAGGAGAGTTCGCAAAATCATCATAACCGTCCATAAGAAGGGACACGTGGTGAGAAGTCAGTGTTTCGATCACTCACAACTTAGAGGATCAACGGGAAGGTTCATGAGAACTCATGAAACACAAACTCGCAATAAGATCCCAATCGTCATATTGAGACAAGTTGTGGGTTGTTGATATGAAGCATCAACATTTTGACATTTTGGGAGTCGGAGGTTCGAAGGAGGGAAGCATCCCAAATTCCTGAGTCGCGAAGTTCCAACTTCACAAAGGAGGGGATCTGAACCATCAGATCAAGGGGAGTCGTGATCCATCGATCTATATCGGGAGTTTGGGTATCGGGAAGAGAGAGGTAAGAAATACTCCAACTTTGCAAAATGCTAAGTCCCAACACCCGAAAGAGGTTGGCCCCAAGTCGTAGCGGACAGTGACACAACAGAAGGTTAAGAGAGGAGCTAGCGCAGAGAGAAATATCGTCGATTGGAACATCGGGGATAGAGAGTTCGAGGAATGGAAAGTCAGAGTGGGCTCATTTAGAATATCCCGATGCGTGAAGTCACGACGCAATCTAAGGCATTAAATTGTGGAAAAAATAAGACCGTTAGATGGGGATCTCTGAAATTTTGTTATTTTGAGAGTCGAAAGAATAGAAATGATTTGCATCAGAATTTCCTGATACGCAAAGTCCCTACGCATTCAAAGGATGAGCTCGTGGTCATGGTGAATAATCACATGGACAAAAGACAAGGGAGGATTTAACATCCATTAATCTCTTTTCGGATTTTCGAGGATCGTGGAGTCAAGGATGACTCATTTGAAAAGTCTCGAAATATTTGGGAGCTGGGACCCAGTTCCTGGAGGAAGGTCATATCGAGTGCATAGGAGAAAGGGCCAATGCTTGCTAGACCCCTAATCGAGTTTCGGGATTTTGGAGGTTGGATTTTGGGGTTTGTATAACACACATATTCTAAGGTCATGAGACACGAAACACCTTTTGGGTTTAGATTGTGGTCATAGCGTCATGGTCGCGTGGAGGTGAAGCTCACTCCTTGTGCATGTTTGTGCAGGGGCGGTTTCAATAGGGCCTGTTGATCAGATAGCATATTCTAGTAGGGAATCAAAGAGCCCATTCAAATCATGGAATTGGAACGATCCAAAGACTGGGAGGTCTCAGAACCCCGAAGGGGGTTGGCTGCATCAAGTGGTATTAGAGCACAAAATTGATATCTGTAGGAAATAGAAGTAATCAGAAGACAAAGCTTTGCTTATAGACAAAATATAAAGGAGATATTCTATTAACATCAAGTGGTATTATAAACATAGATTCATCTATATGCGGTAGGTGAAGGAAGCAAATTACTAACGCTCTGTGAGAAGGTTGTTTCATAGAGGCAACAAAAAAATTTGAAACAGACAGGTAGGCTGTGAGAGGAGATGGAGATGCTCGCGGATGAAGAGTGATCCATAGACTTTTTAGGAGGGAAGGTACAAGGTGGAAATGGCTACTGAAGGCCATGAGCATGGTCAAAAAGGAGACTACCAGAAGAAGAACAATCCAGAGATGGATCTAAAGTTCAATGAGATAAGAGAAAGAATGGAGAAGCTTGTATTTAAAGTGCAACAGAATGAAAGAGTGCATTTGGTGTATGAATGGCCCATGAAGAAGAGAGTGAAATGGCCAATAAAGGAACTGTTGTCTAGAGGACAACGAAGGCTGATGAGAAGGTGGTTGAGGCATATTAAAACCCTCGGTGACACAGAGGAGGAACTAATTCACATCTGTGAACAAGAGTCTGGGAGAAATCTCAACAACAAAGAGAAAGAGAGATCAGATGAAGATCTCATAAACTTCCAGGTGGGCGGAAATGGACTTTCAAATTGCTAGGTGAGAAATGGAAAGAGACCAGGTGGAGGTCTCATATAATGCTAGGGGAGAAGTAATGAAATTTTAGATTGCCAGGTAGACAATGATATGGGATCATTGGAGGATCTCACAGATTGCCAGATGGGCAACAAAAAATTCCCAAATTTCCAAGAGGGTAAGGAGAAGGAGATGAGACTATCTGAAAGTCTTGAGAGATCAGAAGTGAGTTCATGTCAGCGAGGAGTGATGATAGGAGAAGATTCATGTGGGTTTCCAAGACATGTGAATGAATACGATGAGAATTCAAATACTTACATCACAAAGGAGGAGGATCAGAGGAGAATTCTAATTATTGGAGGGATAAAGATATTCCAACCAAATAGCCAGGTAGAGGCCAATGCACATGATGAAAGTGTAGCAAAAGAAGAAAGACATCGAGCAGTGACTGTTGTAGAGGAAGAAGAAATGGAGCACACATCAAAATATTCCCCAACAAAAGAGGAGCACATAGTCGAGATGCTCACTCAACGGGAAACAGGAGGAGAAGAGAATTCAGAAGAATGGCTCAAAATTTTCAACCAGGAAGTTGAACACAGGAAAACTGCAGTACTGAAGCCTGCAACAAAAGATGAATCAAACATCATGGAATTTGTTGATCTGTATGTATAACTGGAAGCCCTAGAGAGAAGGGTAATGGTGCAAAGCTTGCACATCCAACATATCAAATTGGAGACAGATCGAGGAGCATACTAGCTAGAGGAACAATTAGAAGAAGTTGGACTTGAGCCAACACAAGGAGAAATGGCAGAAGCTAATCTGTCAGAAGAGGGAGCCGAGCAACAACTTGATGATGAGATTGCGGAATTGAATTGTGCAGCAAAGAGTAAACTCAATTCCATAAGGGGATATAAAGATGGCATGCGGTATCAAGTAGATCTTCCCACTGATAAGAAGGAGGAGTTGCAGCAGAGAAGACTGCATAAGAAGAGCCAGACACAGGAGTAGTTGGATAGAGTGATAGAGGATATCTAGAACCTAATGTTGAGGTCAACATAAGCAGTCATCAAAGAGGAGTTGAACATAAGGAAGCCTACCATAGCAATAGGGAAGAATAGAAAGAAGAAAAAGAAACAACAACAACAACAACATAGCTAGAGAGGAGCACGAGGACAACTCTAGAAAATAATTTAGGATCCAGGTGGATTTCAACACTGGGGAAGAGGAGCTCATGAGAAGGAGATCATGTTTTTCCTAGCAAGGGAGTATGATGCAGGAGCATTGCTCCACGTCAACAACGCACCATCTAGAATAGCACATCAAGTGGGTATTCGAGTAGGAGAGGCACCAACCATCTTGTTTTAAATTTCAAATTGTGAATTAAATGCAATTCAATGATTGTAAGGCGTGGTAGAGGTGAGTTAATGCTTTTGAGATGATAGGATATGGGTTCACCTTTAATGGTTGACGGGATAAAGATCTAGATCTGATCTGGACTAGAAAACCATTAAATGTAATTCAATGTAATAGATGAGGTTAGGTGAGAGAGGACGAGCTCGCAAAGCCCCTCTTTTGTATTGAGATCTTTTTTCAGATTTCAATAGGAAGGCAGAAAGGTAGATAGGAGGAGAAGGAGAGAGAGGTCTAGGTAGAGATGCCTTAGAGGTAGAAGTTCTGAGAGAGAGGACTTGAGAGAACTGAGACTTGTTACAGTCCAGTTTCGTAAATCAAATGTATAGACACATAGAGATAATAGAAAAGCAGTTTTTCCTCCATATTGTTGCTCATGCGTTTATGTTTCATGAATGAATGTTGTAGATGTATGATAGATTTCATTTACAGTAGGAAGATATAATTATTTTAACTTAATTGAGTCATGTTATATCATTCTAGGTTCTTTAGGCTAAGCAAGGAGTGCACAGTAGAATGTTGGAAGTTCTGTATCTAGTGGAAAGAGTGTGCATCTGAATCTCTCTGTTGAGTTCAGAGGAGAACATACCAGGAGAACACACCAGGATACTTTTTCAGACTCAAGAAGAGCCTCAGAGTTACTGAATACTCTAGAGGGAAGACTATGGAGAGAAGGCACAAGGATACAAAATTTATGAATATTCTGTAAGAGCTCTGCCAGGTGGGCATTGAGAAAGTGCAAGGAGTGCATGAGGAGGAGTCTATTTCAAGTCCATATATAAGACAAGTGTCAAGGAGAAGACACTCATAGAGTTACTGAATACTCTATAAGATCAGAAAGGTGTTCTTGATTAGGAAGTTTCCAAGAGGGCACTTACATCCCTTTGAGGATGCAGAAGGGTTGAGTCTCTTAGAGACTGAGCAAGTGTAAGTTTAGAAGAGATAGCACAAGGAGTGTGAAAGAGTGGACTTATTTCAAGTCCAAAAGCTCAGGAGGAATAGGGTGAAGTTGAAAATAGAGTGAAATTGTGCACATAGCCGAGGCAGAAATTCATCACCAAATCTCAGGAGGGACAGCGTTTCCAAAACATAGGTGAGACCCAAAGTTTACAGGGTTCACAGGAGGAAGAATCGAAGGCCGAGACCTTCAACACTTAGAAAATATTCTAATTCAAAAAGAAAAATAAATCTCAAGAGGAGGAGCATAGTTGTCATTAGATTGACACTGGGAGAGGAGATCTGGACCATTGAATCCACATCTAGACACAACAGGAATGTAAAGAAGGGAGATAAGATATAGGCCGCCGGATCTAAGTGTAGAGGACCAAAATTCATTGGATCCAGAGGAAAGCGTGTGAGGGTTAATCTTTATGTTTATAGGGGAACAGACTTTGTGAAGTCATGAAGTCCTGAAAACATCGAAGTCGTCCATCATAGGAGACAGGGGGTAGCAGATGCAGGTGTTCATGAAATTGGACATTGGGATATTTGCAAGGAGGAGAGGAGAAAACTCGTGAAAGGAGATTCCGTGAGATCATCAGAACCATCCATTGGAAGGGATTCTTGGTGAGAAGTCATTGTTTCGCTGACTGGAAAATCAGAGGAGTCAACGAGAGGGTTCGTGAGAACTCACGAAACATGAACTCACAATAAGATCCCAACTTTCATATTGAGACAGGTTGTGGGCCATCAATCCAAAGAATCAACATTTCAGAATTTTTGGAGTCGGAGGTTCGAAGGAAGGAACCATCCCAATGTCCCGAGTCACAAGGTTCCTACTTTGCGAAGGAGGGGATCCGAACCGTCCGATTGAGGGGAGTCATGAGTCGTCGATCTATATCGGGTGTTCGATTATTGGGAAGACAGAGGTAAGGAATACTTCAACTTCATGAAACGCGAAGTCCCGACGCACAAAGGAGGCTAGACCCAGGTCATTGCGGAGGTTCACACAGCAGAAGGTTAAGAGAGGAGCTAGAACCAAGAGAAATATAGTTGATCAGAACATTGGGGATCGGGAGTTAATGGAATGGAGAGTCAGATTTGGTGCGTTTAGAATATCCCGATGCATGAAGTCACGACGCGATCAGAGCCCTTAGATCATGGAAGAACTAGGACCATCAGATGGGGATCTCTGAAATTTTGGCATTTCGGGAGTCGGGAGAACAGAAGTGATTCACATCAGAATTTCCCGATACGTGAAGTCCCGACGCATTCAAAGGATGAGCCCATGGTCATGGTGATTGGTCACACAGATGGAAGCCAAGGGAGGAGTTAAAATCCGTTAATCTCTTTTCGGATTTTCGGCTATCCGGGAGTCAAGGCTTACTCATTTGCAAAGTCCCAAAATATTTGGGAGCTGGGACCTAGTTGCTAGAGGAAGGTCATATCGAGTGCATATGAGAAAGGGTTAGTGCTTGCTAGACCCCTAGTCGAGTTTTTGTATTTCAGAGGTTGGAGTGTTGGGTTTGTATGACACACATATTCTCGAGCTTGCGAGAGGCAAAGCAACTTTGGTGTGTGGACTGTGGTGATAACACCGTGGTCCCGTGGAGATGAAGCTCACACCTTGTGCATGTTTGCACATGGGGGTTTTCAATAGGGCCTATGGATTAGATAGTAGATTCTAGTAGGGAATAAAAGATCCAATTCTGCTCAGGGAATTGGAATGATCTAGAGATCGGGAGGTCACAAAACCCCAAAGGGGAGGGGGGGGATGCATCAAGTGGTATCAGAGCACAGAATTGATTTCTGTAGGCAATAGAGGTAATCAGAAGACACGAAGTTTTCTTACAAAAAGAAGATAAAGGATATATTTGGGTAACATCAAGGAGTATCAAAAACATAGATTCATCTATATGCAACAGGTAAAGGAAGCAAAATATTGACGCTCTATGAGAAGGTTATTGCATGGACGTAACAACAAAATTTTAAACAATCGGGTAGGTTGTGAGAGGAGATGGAGATGCCCGCGGATGAAGAATGATCCATAGACTTTCTAGAAGGACGGGTAGAAGGTGGAAATGGCTACTGAAGGCCATGATCATGGTTGAATAGGAGACCAACAGAAGAATAAAAATCCAAATATGGATCTAGAGTTGAGTGAGATAAGAGCCAGAATGGAGAAGCTTTCATTTAAAGTGCAGTAGAATGAAAGAGTGCATTGGATGTATCAATGTCCCATGAAGAAGACAATGAAATGGCCATTAAAGGAACTGTTGGATAGAGGGCAGAGAAAGATGATGAGAAGGTGGCTGAGGCATACTGAAAACCTCAATGACATAGAGGAGGAACTGATTCACATCTGTGAACCAGAGACTAGGAGAAATCTCAGCGACGAGGAGAAAGAGAGATCATATGAAGATCTCATAAACTGTCAGGTGGGCAGAAATGGACTTTAAAATTGCCAGGTGGGAAATGGAAAGAGACCAGGTGGAGGTATCGTATACTACTAGGGGAGCACTAATGAAATTTCAGATTTCCAGGTAGACAATGAGATGAGATCATTGGAGGATATCACAGACTGCCAGATGGGCAGTAGAAAATTCCCTAAATGCCGGGAGGATAGGGAGAAAGATATGAGACTATCTGAAAGTATAGAGAGATCATAAGTGAGTTCATGTTAGCAAGGAGTTTTGGTAGGAGAAGATTCATTTGGGTTTGCAGGCCATGTGAATGAATATGATGAGAAGTTGAATAATTCCATCACAAAGGAGGAGGATCAAAGGATAATTCTAATTATTGGAGGGATAAAGATATTCCTACCAAATAGGCAGGTAGAGGCCAATGCACATGATGAAAATGCAGCAGAAGAAGAAAGAAATCCAACAATGATTGTCATAGAGGAAGAAGAAATGGAGCACACATCAGAACCTTCCCCAACAAAATTGGAGCACACAGTCGAGATGCTCACTCAAAGGGAAACAGTAGGAGAAGAGCATTTATAAGAATGGCTCAAAATTTTCAGCCAAGAAGCTGAACAGGGGACAACTGCAGTACTGAAGCTCCCAACAAAAGAGGAAGCAGACAGCATGGAATTTATTGATCTGTATGTAGAACTGGAAGCCCTAGAGAGAAGGGTAATGGTTCAAAGCTTGCACATCCAACAAATCAAATTGGAGTAGATAGAGGAGCATACCAGCGAGAGGAACAAATGGAAGAAGTTGGACTTGAGCCAACACAAGGATAAATGGAAGAAGATAATCTGTCATAAGAGTGAGGAAAACAACAACTTGATGATGAGACTGTGGAATTGAAGTTTGCAGAAGAGTGGCAATTCAATGCCACAAGGGGAGATAAAGATAACATGGGGGATCGAGAAGATTTTCCCACTGAAAAGAAGGAGGAGTTGCAACAGAGAAGACTGCATAAGAAGAGTCATCCATAGGAGCAACTGAAAAGAGTGATAGAGGAGATACAAAAGTTTATGTTGAGGTTAGCAGAAGCAGTCAACAAAGGGGAGTTGAACAAAAGGAAGCCTACCATAGCAACAAGGAAGAAACAAAAGAAGAAAAAGAAACAACAACAATAGCAAAGTAGCTGGAGAGGAGAAAGAGGACAACTCCAGAAAAGAATTTGGGATCCAGTTGGATTTCAATACTACGGAAGAGGATCTCATGAGAAAGAGCTCATGTTTTTCCTAGCAAGGGAGTATGATGCAGGAGAATCTCTCCACGTCAACAACGCACCAGCTAGAATAGCACATGAAGCACACATTTGAGGAGGAGAGGCACCAACCCTCTCGTTTTAAATTTCAAATTGTGAATTAAATTCAATTCAATGTTTTTAAGGCTTGGTAGAGCCGAGTTAATGATTTTGAGCTGATAGGAGATGGGTTCTCCTTTAATGGTTTACAGGTTGAAGATCTAGATCCGATATAGACTAGACAACCATTGAATGTAATTCAATGTAATAGATGAGGTTAAGTGAGAGAGGATGAGATCGCAGAACCCCTCTTTTGTATTAAGATCTTGTTTCAGATTTCAATAGGAAGGTAGAAAGGAAGATAGGAAGAGAAGGAGAGAGAGGTCTAGGTAGAGAGGCCTTAGAGGTAGAAGTTTTGAGAGAGAGGACTTGAGAGAACTGAGACTTGTTACAATCCAGTTTTGTAAATTATCTGTATAGACACACAGAGATAATAGAAAAGCAGTTTTTCCTACATATTTTTTCTCATGTGTTTACGTTTCATGAATAAATGTTGGAGATGTATGATAGATTTCAATTACAGTAGGAAGATATATTTCTTTTATCTTCATTGAGTCCTATTATATCATTCTAGGTTCTTTAGGTTGAGAAAGCAGTGCACAATAGAATGTTGGAAGTTCTGTAGCTAGCACAAAGAGTGTGCATCTAAATATCTTTGTTGAGTTTAGAGGAGAATGTGTCAGGAGGGCACACCAGGATACTTTTTCAGATTCAACAGGAGCCTCAGAGTTACTGAATACTCTGGAGGGAAGACTGTGCAGAAAAGGCACAAAGATACAAATTTTCGTAAGATTTTGTAAGATCTCTGCCAGGTGGGCATCGAGCAAGTGCAAGGAGTGGACGAGGAGGACTCTGTTTCAAGTCCAGTTATAAGAGAAGTGTCAAGGAGAAGACACTCTTAGAGTTACTGAATACTTTGTAAGCTCAATAAGGTGTTCTTGAGTAGGAATTTTCCAAGAGGGCACTTACATCCCTTTGAGTACGCAAAAGGGTTGATTCTCTTAGAGACTGAGCAAGCGTAAGTTTAGAAGAGATAGCACAAGGAGTGTGAAAGAGTTGACTTATTTCAAGTCCAAAATCTCAGGAGGAATACTGTGAAGTCACAAACAGAGTGAAATTGTTCGTAGGGCTGAGGCGGAAATTCCTCACCAAATCTCGGGAAGGACAGTGTTTCCAAAACGCAGGTGAGACCCAAATTTTACAGGGTTCGCGGGAGGAATAATTGAATTTTGAGACCTTCGACACTTAGAAAATATTCTAAGTTATAAAGAAAAAGAAATATCAGGAGGAGGAGCACAATTTTCATTGTATCGGCACTGGGAAAGGAGATATAGACCATCGAACCCACATCCAGACACAGGAGGAATGTGCACAAGGAATATCATATATGGGCCGTCGAATCTGAGTGCATAGGACCAATAGTCGTTGGATCCGGAGGAAAGCGCACGAGGTTTAATCCTTTCGTGTACAGGGGAAAAGACTTTGAAAAGTCAAGAAGTCCGAAAAACATAGGAGCCATTTGTCATCGGAGACAGGTGGCAGCAGATGTGGGTGTTCGTGAAATCGGACATCGAGAGATTCACAAGGAGGAGAGGAGAAAACTTGCGAAAGGAGAGTCCACAAAATCATCAGAACCATCCATCGGAAGGGATGCATGGTGAGTAGTCATTGTTTCGCTGACTCGTAACTCAAAGGAGTCAATGGGAAGATTTGTGAGAACTTGCGATAACATCCCAACCATCATATCGAGATAGGTTGTGGGCCTTCGATCCGAAGCATCAAAATTTCTGCATTTCAAGAGTGAGAGGTTTGAAGAAGGGAACCGTTAAAAAGTCCCGAGTCACGAAGTTATGACTTCGCAAAGGAGGGGATCCAAATTGTCAGATCGAGGGGAGCTGTGAGCCATCGATCTATATCGAGAGTTCGGGTATCAAGAAGACAGAGGTAAGCAATACTCCAACTTCAGGAAACACAAAGTCCTGACGTGTGAAGGAGGTTGGCCCGAGGTCATTGCGGAGGGTCACACAACAAAATTTTAAGAGAGGAGCTAGCACCGAGATAAATATCGTCGATCAGAACATCGGGGATTGAGAGTTCGGGGAATGGAGAGTCAGATTTGGATCATTAGAATAACCTGACGCATAAAGTCATGAAGCGATATGAACCATCAGATCGTGGAAGAACTAGGACTGTCAGATGGGGAGCTCCAAAATTTTGACATTTCGGGAGTCGGGATAACAAAAGTGATTCGCATCGGAATTTCCCGATACGCGAAGTCTCGACGCATTCAATGGATGAGCCCATGGTCATGGTGAATGGTCACATGGATGGAAGCCAAGGGAATATTTAACATCCGTTCATCTCTTTTCAAAGTTTCGGGGATCGAGGAGTCAAGGCTGACTCATTTTCAAAGTCTCGAAATATTTGGGAGCTGGGACCCAGTTCCTAGAAGAAGGTCATATCGAGTGCATAGGAGAAAGGGCCAACACTTGCTAGACCCCTAGTCAGGTTTTTGGATTTCGTAGGTTTGAGTGATGGGTTTGTATCACACACATATTCCTGAGGTTGCAAGACACAGAATGCCTTTTGGGTGTGGACTGTGTTCATAGCTCCATGGTCACGTGGAGGTGAAGCTCACGCCTTGTGCATGTTCGTGTAGGGAGTGTTTCAATAGGGCCTGTGGATCAGACAACAGATTCTAGCAGGGAATCAAAGAGCCAATTTGGGTCAGGGAATTGGAATGATCTAGAGACCGGGAGGTTTCAGAACCCCGAAGGGGAGGAGGGAGCCGCATTAAGTGGTATCAGAGCGCAAAATTGATTTCTGTAGGAAACAAAGGTAATCAAAAGACTGATATTTTTCTACAGATAGAAGCTAAAGGAGATATTCTAGTAACATCAAGTGGTATCATAAACAAAGATTCATCTATATGTGGTAGGTGAACAAAACAAATTACTGACGCTATGTGAAAAGGTTTTTGCATGGACGCAGTAGAAAAATTTTAAACAACCAGGTAGGCTGTGAGAGGAAATGGAGATGCTCGTGGATGAAGAGTGATCCATATACTTTCCAGGAGGGTAGGTAGAATATGGAATTGTCTATTGAAGGCCATGAGCATGGTCGAAGAGGAGACCAACAAAAGAAGAAGAATCTAGATATGGATCTAAAGTTCAGTGAGATAAGAGCCAGAGTGGAGAAGCTTTCATTTAAAGTGAAACATAATGAAAGAGTGCATTGGGTGTATTAATGGACCATGAAGAAGAGAGTGAAATGGACAGTAAAGGAAATGTTGTTCAGAGGACAACGAAGGCTAATGAGAAGGTGGTTGAGGCATACTGAAAACCTCAGTGACACAGAGGAGGAACTGATTCACATCTGTGAACCAAAGACTGGGATAAATCTCAGTGACGATGTAGAAAGAGAGATCAGATGAAGATATAATAAACTGCGAGGTGGGTGGAAATGGACTTTTAAATTTCCAGTTGGGCCATGGAAAGAGACTAGGTGGAGGTCTCGTATACTTCTAGGGGAGCAGTAATGAAATTTCAAATTGCTAGGTAGACAATGAGAGGAGATCATTAAAGAATCTCACACACTGCCAAATGGGCAGCAGGAAATTCCCAAATTGCCAAGAGAAGAGGGAGAAGGAGATGAGACTGTCTGAAAGTCTCAAGATCTCAAAAGTTAGTTCATGTCAGCAAGGAGTACTGATAGGAGAAGATTCATGTGGGTTTGCAAGCCATGTGAATGAATATGATGAGAAGTTAAATACTTCCATCACAAAGAAGGAGGATCATAGGAGAATTCTAATTATTGGAGGGATAAAGATATTCCTACCAAACAGTCAAGTAGAGTCCAATGCACATGATGAAAGTGTAGCAGAAGAAGAAAGACAACCAAAAATGATTGTCTTGGAGGAAGAAGAAATGGATAACACATCAGTATCTGCCCCAACTGAATAGGAGCACACTTTCAAGATGCTCACTCAATAGGAAATAGGAGGAGAAGAGCATTCAAAATAATGGCTCAAAATTTTCAGCCAGGAAGCTGAACAAGGGACAACTGCAGTATTGAAGCCTACAACAAAAGAGGAAACATAAAGAATGGAATTTGTTTATCTTTATGTATAACTGGAAGCCCTAGAGATAAGGGTAATGGTGAAAATATTTCACATCCAATAGATCAAATTGGAGACTGTTATAACCCTAATTTGCACCAAACATACTTACCTGACATCATGCCATCCCATATGCCTTCTTTGCCAAGACAGTACTGAACAAGTCTTCTTAAAAAGAACCCTTTTAAAAGGCCCACATTCCCTACTCCACTACTGCAGAAGTGTACACGCTAGCTGCCTCATTACAACGTGCGTGTACCTACAAAATCACAAAAAAAGGAAAGTTGTTGACAGAACACACAACTTTGTGTAAGTTAACTAAACCTTTCGTCCATGCATGGCTGGTCATTCGACCAAATACCTAGCTCCTTCTAGCCTATAAAAGAAGGGGTAAGGGTCCCATCTAAAAGAAGGAAAATCATAGTAAAGAAACTATACCCAATTGAGAATTCCCCTTGTTGCAACCTTTAGCCATCCTTGAGCAAAGAGAAGTATAGAGCAAAGTAGTTGGAGGACAGTTGAAGAGGAGAATAGGACCAGTTTCGAGGAGCAGTGCCGACCACATATTGTAAGTTTACTATTGTGAAGACTAATACAAAAATGAATACTTTTCCCACCCTGCCATATCATGTGGTCAAGTTGAATATTTATTTTATGCTATTGTCACAACTAACCCAACAATTAATATATGAAATGCATGTCCGCATATTTTTATTTGTTCATGTGTGAATTCAGTTCATCTCTGGGAGGGGGTTTGCAATCAAAGAGCGAGTGAAAACAAAGGGATCGACATCAAACGAAGGAATTAATGTGGAGTTACCGAATCATGTTTACACCTTTGTATTGCATGAATGTGGGGTTTTGTGTTGGGAGAATAGGAAAGAGTAGAAGCCTTTGAAATGGTCATTTTCTGCATGCATGATTAGAGCCCTTAAATGATAAATCCGTAGGAGGAATTCCCACCCACAACAGAATTAGCGACTCCACTGGGGATCTCTAGGGTTTTCTGGGAGTTCTTTTTTGGGTATTTTTAAAAATTGGTTTCATTACTTGTTTTTAGAGTTTCTGCAAAAGTCTAAGCTAGCAGGGATTCTGGTCTTCCATACCAGTACTCCCTGCTTTCTTTCCTTGGCTTCATTTTCTTTTTGGGAAGTCACAGAGGTACACACGGCTTGTATAAGGCCTGCATGCATGTACACGTGCCCAACCTTAACACAACCTGCATAGACACGCTAGCTGATGAAGTAATAGTAGTGTGGCTAGGTTCAATTTTTTTTTATTAGAGAGGCAGTCATCCTCTCTCCTGTCAGAAGTGATCCTTCTCAGGGGTTTTCTGGAACTCATTCTAGTCTCTGTTTTTTGCAGTTTGTAGCTTAGGTTTCACCTCAAATTGGTTTTTTTCTATGAAAATTTCCTTGAATTGTTTTCTTTTTCTGTCAAAGTAAGTTTCTGAGTCTTCAAGAGATTCTGGTTCTCAATACCAGTAGTATCTTCCAGCGCTTGATTACTTTTCTTTTAATTTTTTGAAGAGTTGCAGAGGTACACGTGGCCTGCATAAGGTCTGCATGCGTGTACACACGCTCTGACCTTACACAACTCACGTGCACATGCTAGGTGTTGAACTGTCAACAACGTGCCCTTTGAGAAAAATTTTGTTTAAGGAGAGCCTGTCATCCTTTTCCTTGTCAAGAGCTATACCTCTCAGGGTTCTTGGTTCCGTAATAGCAGTCAACAACTTAGGTTTGATCATAGCAATAACTTTATTTTTCATTAAAAAAAATTTCATAGGGTTTTTAGAAAAGTGTGAGAGTTTGCTTTCATCAGTTTGTGTGTTATTGTCAGTTAATATTTGTGATCTGCGCTTAGGCCAAAGGTTTTCTTGGTCTTTACTTGTCATCATTTTTCCTTTTTTTCTTTGCGAGCATTAAATAAATAAATAAAAACTTTTTATTTCTTGGTTTGGTTAAGTAGTTGTTGGTTTGCATTAGTAACTAGGAAATTTTTTTCTTTTATAAGTTCTTGGCTATTTACTTAGGACAATAAGTATCTCGTAGTCGAGAAAAATCCTGTTTTGAGTTTTCTGTTCAAAGATCTTAGAAACAATTTTAGTTTGAAAAGTTGATTAAGAATTGTGTCAAGAAGAAGTTATTTTGTTTCCATCTTTCTGTTTATTTTTTCTTTCGTCTCTCAAACATCATTAGTTTCACTTTCATAACCTTTGATTTAAGACAAGCCATACAAAAATTAACGATTAATTAAAATCAACTAGACTTTATGTTTGTAGGGTCCATCAATTAGTCTAGGCTAGAGCCTTGATTTAGGTTGGAGAGGAAACTCTTGAAGGCTGCAAAACATACATAAGAGTCTGTGCTAGGGAGTGTTAAAAGTCCAGTATTGTGAAAGTTATCTGGGACCCCCCTCTAACACAGGGGATAAACATGATGTCACGTGTGGAAAGGTAGCAGAGATAACCCCTCCAAAGACGGACCAATCATAGTGGAGAACACATATAGAGGACTTGTCTTGGGATTCTGTCGATTGCATTTTCCATGGATCTTCATGGGTCTCGAATCCGTTCGAGGTCCTCAGTTGTCTTTTGGACCACTTTCTTTCGATACCCTTGATAGGTTTCGGGATCGATACCCTGCTCATTGTGGTCTACCTGACTGTCGACTGTACCCGCCTCGTGACTGTTCAAGCGCTGGAAACCTAGTTGCCTATCTTTTTTAGAGACATACACAGGTGACTGTGGGGGTATACCGCAGTACCTAGGATAGACATCGGGCCACACTCTGCAGAGTATACCCAGAGGGTGCTTCCGTGTTCGAGTTGAAATTGCACCGGTAAGTTTCTCTAGTGTTGGTTGTTGTAACTGTTCTTCCAACTAGTTTAGTGTTTTCTTGTTTTATATTGTAGGGACTATTTTCTAGTGTGTGTTGTTTTTGAACGAATAGAAATCCCTAGTGTGTCTTTGATCTTCTCACACAGTGGAGGATCACGAGCTCTGTCAGTCATGAAGGCTTCTTGGCCTGCCACCGGTTACACTGGAGCCGCCCGCACCACCGCTAAGGCGAAAGCTAGACCAACAAGGGTCTTTTGAAGCGACTGGGTCACAGGAAACTGTGCCCGACCAACATCCAGAGGAACCAACTATTTCAGACCTTGGAGCAGAAGCTCTCAGTCCACCCAAAACTCCAACCACTGATCTTTCGGTGCCCATCATCGTACATATTTATCCCTGCGGGTGCTAGGCAATGTCACACGTAACAATGGAAACAAATGCTACTACTTCTTCTGGGAATTCTTCTATTCCCACTATGGTTGTCACCACAGGAGGTGTTCCACCTCATAACCCACCATCATCGGTCTGATCCACCATGGTATCAACTACCTCTACCTCAAGCAGTGGTCTGATATCATCTTGGGCAGCGACCACTGCTCCTTTCACACAGAGTGCGACAGGCCCTCCGTTCTCATATGGGATGCCTAGATCGGGTACAATCCATGTACTATCCTACTCCACTTTACAGACTTTAGGTCTAGGGGTAGGAAGCTCTAACGCTCCTCTGTAAGGACCCATGGGAAAAACTTCAGCTCCCTTTAACGCTTTCCCTTACAGGGGAGGTCATATATCTCTTTCGTCCCCTTTGCTTGGCAGTACCCACCAACAATCCTTCGATCCAAACACACACCATAGTTCATTTGGAGTAGGGATTCAAGGACCACCTTCTCATAATATGCCGATAGGGTCGACACCATTTTCTTTGTTCGGTTTGTTTGGTAACAACACTTTCTTGTTAATTGCTTTCCCGACTAGGAGAAACCCCAGTTATGGCCAACCTAATCCTATGCAAGGTACTATTCCTACACAGGGGGAATACCCAGGAACTTCTTCCACATCAGGACCTTGGAATTCTTGGCAAGGATCAGTTCCCTCGTCAGTAATGTCGATCTGGGGCAATTCTTTTCACAACCAATGGAACCTTGGGCAAGGTGCAATACCTATTCCCATAGAATCGGCATGGGACAACCCTTCCCAAAGTCCTTCGAATGTAATGCACGCACAACCATCTACGCCCTATTTCAACAATCAACCGATGACGTCTCCTCAAATGAAAAATCCGTATGCTGGTCATTGTGATGGTTTTTACCAGAACCCCGACCAACAACCCAACTTTTCCAGGCAACCTAGTGCCAGTCAAACTCCAGGTCCCTTTTTCCATGGTTATCACCAACAACCCAAACTAAGTTTCCTGGAAACCTTACATTTTCTAGACTTAACAAGGTTGTTGAATGACCCTATCTATCACGATCCGTGTTGGCCCCCTATGCCGACAAAATTTTCCTTCAGACATACCAAAGTTTGAAGCTAGGCCTAATGAAGATCGAGGTGATCATGTGACTACTTTCCACCTTTGGTGCTCATCTAATTCGTTGAAATAATACTTCGTACAGTTTCATATGTTTCAACGTACTCTCATTGGGAGTGTTGTGAAAAGGTACATTGAGCTCGACCACTCAAGATAATCTTCCTTCGGTGAATTGGCAATGGCTTTCATAAACCATTTCCAATTACCTGTGAGATATGATGCTGGCACATAATTGCTGGCCAATTTCGAACAGACAAAAGAAGACCATATCTTTGATCACATCCAAGAGTGGAGATGCCAAAAGAGTTTGATTAAGGTGCCAGTCCCACCAGCATTCCTGCTAGAGTGGTTCCTTAAGTCTTTGGTCCCATGGTTATCCAAATACATTGCAACGTCACGAGTGTTTTCCAAAGAATTTGCAATCATCAGAGCTCAACAACTTGAGATAATCTATTCTCAGTCTGATCTACTCTATGAGATCTTGCCAGATGCACGACGATCAATACTTGATAAAACCAGACAGCGAGCTGGACCACATGCCGATGGTATTGTTGGTTCAACACAAATAAAGCTCGTTGAACAAATGACGAAACAATTGCAGCAATTGTCTATCCAACATACAATGACCAACCAAACTACTGTTCCAACTGCTCCCCCTACCCAAATATCGAATGTACACAGTGTGGAATCGATCAATCCGAAGGCCACCCAACAGCCTGATGGAAAGAAAAAACAATGTAAGAAGGGTAAGGGGGATAAGAAACCCACTAATAATGTTGGTGGGGGAAACAACGAAAAAAGGAAGTCAAGGTATCTGTGTAATCTGTGTGTGGAAGACCACCCAACTCACCAATTCCCTCGGCTTGCAGAGGCCCAAAAGTTATTATCACAGCAGCAACCGACTGTGTTAACAAACCCTTTTCAACATGGCCAAAATCTAACTCAAGCCTCTACAAGCGCAGAAAGAGGCAACCAAGGACCCCCTCCATCTTCAAACAATCCTGCATCCACGAATGTATATATGATGAAAGGTGATGCCTATATATCGACTAGAGCACATGATTACAGAAATCCAAGCACCTCTGAGAAAGGTAAAGAAGCTAAAACCCCATCTCTTCCTCTCCAGATCGAGAAGATGTTGGGCGAAACCATTACACGCATCCCAAAAGGTGCATTTAATAAATCTTCTCACAACCCAAACGCAAGGGTCCCCCAAAACTACTATGTGGTGGAGGAATTGTATCAAACCCCTTGTGCGATGTCTGCTTTGGAAGTCCTCCAAAGATGCACTTCCCAGAGAAAGGCTTTGTTAGCCGCTTTAGGATCTGTCGAGACTTGTAATTTGGGTACGATCATGCCTGATACGACCGAATTAAAACCTCGTCTCCCTTACCACGTAACGTTCCAGATAGTAGTGGCTTACACCACAAATTTTTTTAATCAAAACATTTTCTTCATAGTGGTTGATGAGGGCACCTCAACATGTGTAATGTCTTTGGCACGTTGGAAGGCCATTGGCCAGCCCGTTTTGTCTCCGTCACCTACTCTTCTTACTGCTTTCAACGGTCGTTCGTTCCGAACACATGGCATTATCCCCTCTTTTCCCATGCAGTTAGGAGGGAAAACCATGTGTGTCAAGGTTGAAGTGGTCGACGCATCTCTCAACTACAATATCTTGTTAGGAAGGAGTTGGACCTATGCTATGCAATCGGTAGTCGCTACAATTTTTTGGGTCTTGTTGTTTCCACACGAGGGTCGGATTGTGACCATTGATCAGTTGTCTTTCTCCCATCCTGAACCTTCATTGGGGGCATCCGCGGTCCCAATGATTGATAACCCTCAACCCAGTGTCGTCAACATAGGGGTTGGTTTGTGCCCACCTTTGATGGGAACTTTTGATTACCCACCTCCTCAAGGTGATGTTAAGTTCATATATGACCACCATAAGGTTGAGGTGTTCCAAGTTTCGTCGTTTCACATGACTTACTTCAACGATCTGTGGATTCTTCCTCCCCCATCAACCATGATGGAAGGGACAGGGCACCATCGCATGTCCAGGCCCTTGTCCATGACAAAAGTAGCATACTCTTTAGTCCACCAAGCTTTCGCCGACCCCAATCCAACTCCCGCACATGAGTTAGATCTGATTCTATAGCTTATTTGGGCTCAATGTTCCCTCGCTGATACAGATTCTTTAGACTTAGTATTTCCCTCAGACGAAGCAATCATGGAAGAAATGACTAGTCTGGACAAACCCTGGGATGATCTCCATCATAGATCTTATTTCCTCCTAGAGTCAAGCAGAATTGAGGCAGGGGAATTCACCTTGAATATGACTAGAGATAGTTATTTTCCTATTAATCCTTTGGCTACACATGTTGTTTATGCAAAGGGTAATATGGAAACCATCGCCGAAACTATACCTATAAACAACTCCAGAACCCCTGGCATCATGGAGAATGTTTTCGTAAGAGCTGAATGCTCCCCCGAAGAGATTCAAATCTACACAGATTTATTTAAGGAATTACGTGATGTTTTTTCTTGGTATTATCAGGAAATTCTAGGCATCGATCCAAAAATTGTTGAACACGAAATAACGACTTATCCTAACACTAAGCCAGTTCGACAGAAGCTTCATCCAGTTAATCCTAAGAAAGAAGCAGTTATTAAGGTCAAAGTACAGAAACTTCTCAAGGAAGTTTTTATCTACCTCATCCATTTGACCCAATGGGTGTCAAACCCCATTCCGGTTAACAAAAAACAGGGTACGATTCACGTATGTATAGACTTCCATGATTTGAACAAGGCCTATCCAAAAGATAATTTTCGCACACCATTTATTGACCAGATAGTTGATGAATGCACAGGTTGTGAGGCCTTTTCTTTCAGGGATGGTTTTTTAGGATATAATCAGACACAAATCAAACCCGAAGACTAACACAAAACAACATTCATTTGTCCATGGGGTACATTCGCGTATCGTAAGATGTCGTTTGGTATGAAAAATGTCGGTGCTACTTTTCAATGGGCCATGTCTTTTTCTCTCCATGATATCAAACATATTGTCGAGGCCTACTTAGATGATTTAGCATCACGCTCTCATAAGAGAACTGATCATCCCACACACCTCCGACTTATATTTGAGTGATGTCGCTACTTCCAGATTCGCTTGAATCCCAACAAATGCAGTTTTTGCGTGACATCGGGCCGTCGCTTAGGTTTTATAGTTTCAACAACAGGGATCATGGTCGATCCTCTTAAGGATGAGGCAATAGTTCAGTTGCCTCCCCCACGTACAATCCTTCAGCTTCAAAGTCTTGAAGGAAAAGAGAACTTTTTGCGGTGTTTCATCGAAAACTATGCCGATATTACAAAGGGCTTTATGTGCTTACTAAAGAAATACTTTCCTTTTCATTGGGTTGATGCCACTCAACGCTCCTTTGAAGCGTTGAAACATTCCCTCATGAATTCCTCTCTGCTTTGGCCACCCAATTGTAACAAATATTTCTTATTATACTTGGCTGCAGCAGAGTCAACCATCGGCATGGTCTTAGTTTGGGAGGATGATTTTCTCTCAGAATATGTGATTTATTAACTGAGCCGAGGACTAGTTGGACCATAACTCAATTATTCTCATATCAAAAAACTTGAGTTGGCAACAATCTGTTGTGTTTCTTATATATTTAGTATAATGCACTCATTAATTATCAATCCAGGATTCGTAATCAACAGAGTTACAAGACACCAGTAAGAAAGGTAATTCTAATGTCATGAGCATAGATCTATTCTAAATTATGTATGCTAGAAACAAAACAAAATAGCAGACTAAAATGCACTTGGTTGTCTTTCATAGAGAGGCTATCTACTCCATTATGGCACATGCAAGTATGAGATGGAGTTGGTTTGATAGATCAACTCTGTTATCTGACCCAGAAAACTAACTATGCAATCCACACTTCTGAAAGGGAAAACACACATCAATCATCAAGACATAGCATGGGTAGTTCAACAGTCAATATACTGAGTATGTTGTGGTTCACAATGTGTTGTTGTGAACTTCACTAGTTCTCCCTTAGATATGTCTGACTACTGCTGCCAACATTCATGTCTATGAAGCAAAATCAAATTCATAAAAACAAAGCATATGCAAAAGCAGAGCAAGTAAAGATCTCTAAGCAATCATATATTGGAAATCCTATTCTAAGTTGTACTGCTATCATCTGAGAGAATTAAAGCTTCAGCTAATTTAACATTTACACTATTAAAAACAAATGCTAATACTAATCTACGAATATGCTGACCTTTTTTGGGAGGTGGGCCCTTGCCGCTTCAATAGGTTAGCGACTGGAGTCTACAGTAAGCTTTCTTTCAACCCACACATTACTCTCATTCAAATTTCAAACATAGAATCAAACTTATGCTAACAAATCAACTCACATTTAATCATAGACAATCAAGACATGGAGATAAATTACATCTTTCTATTAATATTCACTCAGAATATGTTCTGCAGTATAACAAGTTGCTTCACATGCTGTAATATTCTAACTCTCTCCACTCTTCCACCATCCTTGCCACAACTATTTAATAGTCTTAGTCGTGAAACACAAGGAGGTGAAATGATTTGCAAATCAGTCAATTGTTAATTTTAATTATTCGGTTACATCTTTTAGCTTCATCCTCATGACACGAAGTGCATTAGGATGAGGCAATCAACAAACTATTCTAACATAGCCTTGCTAAAGCAAATAAACATCCAACAATTGTCTTGGGCGTGATTTGGAGTAAACTTGGTACATTCGTCTCTCTATATTGGTACCGGATCATGACAATGTGAAAATGGTGGTACCGGATCACGCCAATGCACAAATGGTGGTACCGGATCATGACAGTCCACGACCGTTGGTACCGGATCGCAATAGGTGAGATTCAGTACTAGATATTCTTGGTACCAGATTCAGACAATGGAAGTATTGGTGCGCAAGTACAAGATAGTTGAGATGGTACAGGAAGGATGGATTTATCTAGAGGTCAAAGATTATACATGGAAAATTGAAGCATTAGTACATGAAATGTTTAATTTCCTAGCTCAATAACCCACAAAATGCATGAATTAGTCACACTTTACCTTATGACCTTATCAATGGCTAATGGTAGCATTCTTTTTATTCACCCAAGCTTAGGTAAGCCAAAAAGGTATAGATGAGGAGTATAATAGGGTAGTGGGGATGTTAATTTCAAGTCTCAACATTCCCCCATGCCAAAATCATTGCAAGTCCTCATGCAACTGAAAACAAACCCAATTTTTTTTCAAAACTTGAGACTGCATTCTTTACTTCCATGGATCAATGATGTTGATGGCTGAGGCCTCTTCTTTCAGCTCCCTTTTTATGACCCTAACGTATTGTAGGAGTCATAGTACCTTCTTGAGATTGTTAGAAGTTTCTTCATGGTCATCTTGAAGTTGTTGGTTGGTTGCTTTCAATTGCTCGTTTTCCTTTTTGATATACCTGTCCAATAGTTGGTATTCCTTCACTTCTTGTTTGAGTTCCTAATTTTGTTTTTGCAGTTCCCCAATCTTTTTCTTCATTTGTTCTTTTGTCAAGGTATTTGTTGATTCCATCATTACTGGCTGGATTCATTCTCTTTCTTCGACTTCCTCCCTCATCCCACATAAGGTAATAGTGGCTTGTTCCTCGGTCAAACTAGGGATGTCATCCTGGACTGATAAGTCTTCAGAAGGAGAGGTAAGATCGATTGGATCTTCCCATGTATGAGGACTAACAATTGTTTTTCCCTTCTTTTCCATGCTCCTTGTGGTTATTTTACAAGGAGGTACTGGATCAGGGGTGCTCACATGCTTCCTTTCCTTCTTTTCTATTTGTGAAATGGTGACAGGGGACTATTCTATAGACTATTTACTTTTAGTTTCTGAGCTATGCTTCCCTTTCTTCATAGTTTTTTTCTAATGGCCCTTCTCCTCAAGTGCCACTGTTGAAGTCTCCTCTACTAATTTGGTTTTACCTTTTGATTCAAGACTTTTAAAATTCTTATGGACTGTGGGAGAGGACCCTGCTTGTCTACTAGCTTTTTCGTGTTGGCTCACTGTCCTGGATGATGATGGAGTTGCCTTATGCTTCTTGCCCTTTTTCTTTTGAGGTTCCTTATTTTTCTTTGGAGCATGTTGGGATTCCTCCACAGGTTTTTTTTCTGTGGGAAGATCTTGAGTGATAAGGGTTTTCCAACTAATCCTCTGCTTCCTAAGTTCATGTAAAAGTAACATTTTAATGAGACCTTGATGGTAAATGATAGTCTTCACAATTTTGGATAGGGATTTGACACCTCTTACCATTTTGTTCAAACTCATCCATAGAAAATATGGGAAATCAATTTTAGGGCCTCCTTCAAAGTGTAATAGAAGCCTAAGATGATATATGAAGGTCACAACATACCTTCCCTCACAAGTGACGAATCGTTGAAGATTGGTAATCATTGGATGATACTCTTCCTTGATATAGTTCCTAGGGATCCCCTTTTTCCAATCGGGGTGTTGATGGTCTTCTTTCAAAAATCGCTAGAACATCTCCTTGTTGATTCCTACACCTTTGAAGTATTTGGCTCCTTTTTTAGGTAATCCTGTGACCTCCCTTATGGTTGCTTCATTTATTGCCAGCTACAGATTGCCTATATGCGCAATCTCTCCATCGTAAACCTGAATAAATTCGTGAGATATATTCTCGCCAGCTTGTGAATTTCTCCAAAAATGGCATCCATCCCGATCTAGCATACTTCTCTCGACATAGTTGGAATTCCTTAGTTTCTCTATAAATTTGGAAGACCGGTTCATGTCTACTTATGACCATTGTTATAAGTTGTGAGAAAAGGATCGGGCTGTAGCACAAAGGTTTAGTCAATTGATGAGGGTAAGGGTTTGGTACCGGAGAGGAGTAGGTTCAGAACTGGAGAAAGGTAACGACAAGGGAAATATGGTGATGGTGTCGGTAATGCGAATGGTGTGTTTTAATAAGGATTCCGCAAGGAAAATTTAAAACCAGATGAGGCTTATCTGAATGGCTTCGCCACGCAGATAAGCCATTTCATTTCTACCCGTTAATGTAATGATGAGGAAAAGACGTTGGGTGTCAAAGAATCATTTTGGGATAGGTGATTGGAATTTCGAGTGGTGAATTTGATGTTGGCTCATGGTTCATGACAGAAGATAAGTTCATGATTTGCTTAAGGACAAAGTACTTTCGTGGCCTATCATTACTAGACATGCTTCATAATCATGCTTTGATGTGATTTTTCCCTTAATCATTTTCGAGCACTTATGAGAGGATTAATTAGGTTTAGGCATATGGGTATGCGGGATAGGTGCATGGTTTTAATACTAAGGTCATAAGATCTAGTATATAATTTCATACTTATTGTAGTTTTATGAGCAGAGGAAAATAAATACCATGTTACCTTTTCTTTTACCTTTGTATGATCAATACCCATAGCATGTGTGACTACTTGTAGATTGTCAGAATTCATCCTTTTAGACTGGATTTTTCTGAAATCTTGGTACGGGAATTTCCTGTACTTCTTTTATTCTATGCTTATCTTCTTTTGTATTTGGTTCTGCAGGGTGATCATGTTGGTTTCTGAAGGTGAGATGTGATTCTGAAAAGGAGTTCTGAAGGATCTCTTTGACCTTCCCCCATGCCAAGGATGTTGCATATCTGTATGCAAGAAGATTCAACATTCTGTATCATAATGGAGAAAAGATGATAAGAGAAAAAGAAACCAATCAAATTTCAGAAGTACATTTATCACCTAGCATATGATCTCGTGCCTAAAAATTGAAATTGCCTTTCTTTTGATGGCTTATTGACAAAGGTAGCATTCAGCAGTGAAAACAGGGGAATTTTTATATGTTTTCCAGAAGAACAGATCCAACCTAACTTGCTTCAGAGATTTACTATCATTAGATGTTATAGATAAATTTCACAGTATAAGTAGATTAGACTCCCTAGTTAGGGCTCCACTCTTATGAAGTTTCCTTTTTAGGTAATGTAGGCTTTAGATGCCAGACCGGTAAGTTGACTTAGGGTAATTCTCAAATGGAAATTTTCTTATAGTAATTATGTTTCTTATTAATCTGGAGTTTGTATCTCATAAATGCCAATAATGACCTGTGTTTTTTTTTTAGATGACAAAAGTGAATTTTTCAGTCAGACAAGTATAGATGGGACATTTCTCAACCAGAACCCACTGCCAACAAGCATGTTTAGTACTCCGGTGGGGTAGTTGTGATAATTAGTGAGAGATCCCTTCCCCAGGCAGAATGCCCCATTGCCAACAGGCATGTTCAGTACCCTGATGGGTTTGCCTAGTCATACCACAGACCGGTACCCACTGCCAGCAGACTTGTTCAGTATCCCGACGGGTTAGTCTCTTAAACCCTTTTTCCATTAGAGGATTCTTTTCCATAGTCACCTATTTTGTTTTTTATTAAAGAGTGTTTTGCATGGTGATAGGGGAGGCTCGTCTGAAAACCTTTTTACAGGCTAGGATGGTATTGGGTTGGAAGGTATATGATCTTCCTTGAATGTCTTTTAAAGATTTGTTTGAAGGAAAAATAAACTTTTTATGCACATTATTTCTTTAGAGTGATCCAGATGTATAATTTTGTCTGAGTTTGTCCATAAGAGAATGACCTAAAGTTTCCTTAGGGTACTGGTACTTCCTCTTCCATAAAAGTTTTCCTAGTGTGCCCATGGTAGAGAGTGTTCATATACTCATATGCTACTCTTTAATAAGATAATCCAATGAATACTATTGAAGTCTGGTTAGGGTGAGATAGTTACTTGTAGGATAATATATGTTTGTCCCTTTAATCATGCTGAAATACTAGATAAAGGCAACTTCTAGTCTTTGAAGCGGATTATGGTTCTTTGAGCATTCATAGGTAAAGATTGTGTCCCTCTTTTTTTATAATTTTGTTTTTAAGCAACAAAACCAAAATAAATTAAAATGCTTCTTTTTAGCTAGAAACAGAACCAAAAGAAATTAAAATACTTCTTTTTAGCTAGCAACAGAACCAAAATAAATTAAAATACTTCCCTTTAGTTGTCAACATAACCAAAAGAAATTATTGCTTCATAAGGGTTGTCATTTGATATTGCATTCGGCTTCTTCGTTCCAACTTAAGTGGTTGTTGCATGGCTTCGTACTTCAGATTAATTGACATAATATTTTGAAATATGCGTAGCATGCTTTGTCAATTAGGTAATGTGTCTTGATAGTACTGTAGAAGGACAGACTTCCGGTACCAGACTGGTACTGGACCAAAACAGGATTTCTGGTATCGAGGCAGAACAAAATATTGTTGATGCCTACAAACTAATGTTTAGCAATTTCATGAAGGATCAAATAAATTATAGAAATTTATTTACAAAAAAAAAATTGTTAAAGTAAAACAAAAGGAGGTAAGAATCTCTTGTTACCTTCATCTTATTAACAAAAGTCGATCCACACCTATGTACAAAAGTTTCAAATAAACCAATCAATCAATGTGGATCAGTAGGAGGGTCTCCTTCCTTACTGATCACCTGCATATCTAAATTCTGTAGTATACGAGTCAAGAATTCCTCTTTTGACAGGGGTTTGTTGTAAATTCGCAATCGGTGACCATTCACAAGTAGTGGTGTATGTTGTTCATCAATTGTCTTTATCATGATTGAACCATTATCGTAGATAGTGTCAATTTTGTAAGGTCCCATCCAACGAGTAGTTAACTTACCTTTGAAGTTCTTGAATCTACTGTCATACAGCAGGGCCCAATCTCCTTGTTGATTTTTTTTCTTTTTGAGATACTTGTCATGCCATTTTGTTCTCTGCTCTTGAATGAGGGTGGTTCTTTGAAGTGATTCCTACCTGATTTCGTCCAACTCATTAAGCTGCAAGAGTATTTGTTGCTGGGCTTCATCCAAGTTCATGCCAAGTTGTACTGCAGTCCTGAAGGTTTTGATCTGGAATTCTATGGGGAGAAGCACCTGCTTCCCATACACCAACTCATAGGGTGTATGTCTTGTTGTATTCCCCTAGGTGATTCTATAAGCCCATAAGGCTTATAATAATATGTCAGCCCAATCCTTGTGGTGTAGCTATACTGTTTTGGTAAGAATGAACTCAATAACTTTGTTGGTAGATTCTACTTGTCCATTTGCCTGTGGATGGTAGGGTGTAGATTTCCTGTGTTTGATTTGGTACTGTTTTGTAACAGATTTAACTAGATGAGAGGTAAATTGAGTTCCCTGATCAGTCAAAATCTCTCGAGGTACACCAAATCTATTAAAGATATCATTAAAAAGGAAGTCTACCACTGATTGTTCACTTGCAGCTGGTAAAGATTTTTCTTTGACCCATTTAGTCACATATTCGGTGCATACAAATATATACTTTTTCTTTTTAGATGCAAGGTTAATGGGTCCTACAAAATGTAATGCCCACTTCTCAAAAGTCTCAATAACTACTTGGGCTTGAAGTGGCCTTTGGTCTCGTGCAATAGGCTTACCCATTCGTTGGCATTCATCATAATTGGATACATAGGTTTTAGCATCTCGGAAAATATGAGGCCAATAGTAACTAGATTGCAGAAATTTGTAAGCGGTCCTCTTGTCTGCGAAGTTTCCTCCACAAGGACCATCATGGAAGGATTGCAGAATATCATGAATTTCATCTTCCCTTACACATCTCCTGATCACCAAATCTCGTCCTATTTTGTAGAGGCAATCATCGTGCCACATGTAATTTGCACTTAGTTGAATTACTTTTTGTTTTTCTCTAGGAGACAATTTCTGAGGCATCTTCCCTATCACAAGATAGTTAGCTACATCTGCATACCAAGGAGTAAATGTAGAAATAGAAAATAAATTTTCATCGGGAAATTTATCTTCTACTGGTGTGTTATCTCCCAGATGAATCATTCTAGATAAGAAATCAGCCACAAGATTATCTTTACCAGGTCTATCAATAATGTTGATATTAAACTCTTGTAATAATAAGAGCCATCGTGTAACTCTAGGATTTTTTATAGGTTTGTTCATTAAAAATTTGATGGCTAAATGATCAGTGTGTACAAAAGCTTGATATCCTGTAATATAGTGTCTAAATTTATTGATAGCATGGACTACAGCTAGCAATTCTTTTTCCGTGACCGTATAATTAACTTCAGTTGGAGATAGATTTTTATTGACAAAGTAAATAGCATAGGGCATTTGATTTTCTCTTTGTCCAAGAACTTCTCCAAGGGCTATGTCTGAGGCATCGGTACAGATATGAAAAGGAAGGGACCAATTTGGTCCTCTTAATACAGGGGTAGTTGACAATTTCTGTTTTAGAATTTCAAAAGATATTTGGCATTCATCATCCCACTTAAATTCAACTTCTTTATATAATAACTTGAATAAAGGGGTAGCTAGGCTTGTAAAATTTGGAATGAATCTTCTATAGTAGCCTGCATGTCCTAAAAAGCTGCGAACTTCCTTTTGTGAGGAAGGTATTCTAATTTGTGTGATAATGTAAATCTTTGTCGGATCAACTCTCATTCTAGAAACATAAATGTGATGTCCCAAAACAATACCTTCAGTGAGCATCATTTTTTACTTTTCATTACTTATGGAAAGATTAGTTTCCTTACACCTAATCAAGACTTTTTCTAGACTAGTCAATGCTTCCTAGAAGTCTTGTCCATGGACTGTAAAGTCATCCATGTAGACTTCCACGCAATCATTGGTTAAGTCGGAGAAAATGGCTAGGACAACCCTTTGAAAAGTGGTTGGGGCATTGAAAATTCCAAAAGGAAGCACCCTATAAGAATAGGTACCCCAAGGGCAGGTGAAAGTGGTATTCTCCTGGTCTTCGGGTGCTATTTGTATCTGGTTGTAACCACTAAACCCATCTAGGAATGAAAAATACTTCTTTCCAGACAAGGTATCCAACACCTGATCAATAAATGGTAAGGGAAAATAATCCCTATGGGTGGATTTGTTCAACTCCTGGAAGTATACACATATCCTCCACTTCCCATTTTTCTTGGGAACTATGACAAGTGGAGATACCCATTGACTATCTGAAATGGGGTTTATGAGATTGGCTCGAAGGAGTTTTTGCAATTCTTCTTTTACAATATCTCTAAGGGATGGATTCATCCTTCACTGAGGTTGTCTAACTGGTCTTATTTGGTCATTAGTGTAGATATGATGTGTGCATGTGTCAGGGTGAATGCCTTTCATGTCTGCATAATCCCATGCAAAGGCATCAAATTGTCTTTGGAGCATTTCAATTACTTGTGTCTTTTGTTCTGGTTCCAAACTAGAGTTGATATACAAAGGTTTTCCTGGGCTAATCTCAACAAGTTCAGTATTTTCTTCCTTCTCTGAGGGCGCTGGTGATAAGGTATATAATTGAGTGATATCAGGGTGCCAAGTTTGTTGAAATTCGGAACTAAAAATATGTGACAATTCTGCAAAAGACCTTGGGTATTCAATGCAATTTGTATCAGCCAAAAATAAACTTAAGACTTGTTCATCCGATTGTTTTCGTATTCGTCTTACTTGTTCAAGTGTTAACAGGGGTCTGATGCAATCTTCCTCTCCATAAGGGTTTTCTAACCAAATAGGTATTTCTTGTGCCAGTTGGGCAGGAGGGAAGAGAACAAGTTTTTGGCTATGTGTGCCATTGGATATAGCCATCTCACCAGACTGACAACTGATAAAGGAATATTCTATGGCCAGCCAAGGGTGGCCAAGAACCACAAAGTGTCCTGGTTTGAAGGATGATTTAGAATAGATGAATAAAAAATCTATTGGATATTCCCAAGAAGCTAGAGTGATTATGACATCATCTAGACTTCCTGCAGGGCTGATGACTGACTTATCTGCCAACTCAATCATGGTTTGGGTTGGTCTTAACTGGTTGATTTGGAGTTTTTGCATAGTGTCAAAAGGAATTACATTAATTGTTGCACCCAAATCAATGAATGTGTTTGGTAGAGAAATACCATTAATTTCAACAGTAATTATTGGGTTTCCAGGGTCATTATATTTGTATGGCATTTCAGAAATAAATTCAGATAATTGTCCCACCACCTAAACAAGGGGAGGTTCCTTCTTCTTCCTTCTTGGTTTTTTAATGCAAAGATCCCTTATGATTTTGTCATATATAGGGATATCCCTAATGGCTTGCAGCAGAGGTATTTTTATACATACATTTCATAATTCATCTTCTATATCCTTGTGCAAGGGTGGGTCAAGTTTCTTTACTAATAGTCTTTCATGGTAGGGTGGGAGATTAACTTGTCGGGGTACTCATATAGACTGAGAAGTGATTGGAATAAAAGGGGAGGTCTCTTCTTCTGTAGGGGTGGTTTGAGTGTTTTCTTCCTCAGAATGATTATCATTTTCTTCCTGAATTATTACTGTAGGATTTGATTGGTTTACAACTTTCCCCGATCGTAGTTGAATTTCATAGGTGGGAAAGGTTTGAACTTCTGTATTTTGTACCGGGTGGGTGGTTCGATTATTGGGGTTAAGGATTGGCTTGGAAGGGATTGTTGTAGGTTTCAGAGGGTTGTGGGCAGCTTGGTTTTGCTGTTGTTTGGCATTTATAGGTGGTTGTTGTTGCTGGTTAGGGTTCAAGGGGGTTGTAATTTTCTGATGTATAGGAGGTGGGAGTAAAGATTGCCTTTGTTGTGGGTTGAATCCAGGTAGTAATTGGGAAATGTTTGCAGGGTATTGTGGATATGTAGGGTAAGAGGGATTTCCATACATAGGTCCCCTCCAACCTTGTTTCCAAGGTTGAGTTTGTTGAGGTGTCCATTGTGGATAGGTCACTGGGGAAGGACCCCATTGTTGTTGTTGATATTATGTATTAGGGTCATAAAATGTATTGGGGTTTTGGGCTCTCCAAGGTCTTATGGAAGGGTATGGTTGTTCTTGTGAGACTTCTCCTCCCCTATACATGGCTTGTAGCTCAAGCAAAGTTGGACACTCAGATGTGGGGTGTTCTAGTGTACACAGACCACAAATTTCTATGACATTTAATGGCCATTCTTTCTCACTGTGCTTCTTTCGGCATCTATGACAGAATATTGCTAAAGCAACCTCTTCTTCTTGTTTCTTTTTAAGTTTTAGAGTATCTAACTGGTTACTGATTGTGCTCAAGATGTCTGTTTTAAAGTTCTCCAATAAGTTTCCTAACTCATTTCTGGTGACAGTCCCTAAGCTTTGTTTTTTATTTCTACTAAAATGATCTCTTGGTCCTTTGCCTATTTTAGCTTGTCCTCTTGAGTATCTCCTATAGTAATATGTGATTCTGAAAAAGGATTTTGGTGTACATATCCTGAACTCAACAAGTTTAAAACTTCTATGTAGTCATCTCTAAGACCTTTCAAGAATACAGTTCTTACTACAGCTGGGTCTGTGGTGAATAATTTTGACTTTTGATAGTTGTATAAGAATCTTTCTAGGTAGTCTTTAGGGATTTCATCTTCTATTTGCTGCATTTTAAAAATGTCATTTTTAGCATTGTCCTTACAATAGTTTTGGTATTTCCGTAAAAGTGTGTCTTTCATCTAATCCCAAGAGAGGATTGTATTTTATCCTAAGCTCATGAACCATCTTAAGGATGAATCTTTTATTGTAGCAGGAAAGAGCTTAAGTTTTTGGGCATCGTCTGAGTAGTTATAGCTTCTACATAATATGTCAAATTCGAATAAAAATAAATCTGGATCTTCAGTTGACATACCTCTGAAAGTGGGTAACGATGATAGTGGGATATTCTTCATGCTGATGTTTATGGAAATATCCATGATTGGAAACCCAAAAGTCTCAGTCTCTGTGGCTGCATTTCCTTCTTCTTCTGCCATTCTACTGATGGATGGTCCAGAAACTGGATTTTCTGTGTATCCTAAATGTTTAGCAGACTCACATTCTTCTTTCCCAAGTGTCGATTCTTCCATTTTAGGTTCTCCTTCTGGAGCCTCGCTGGCTCCCCTTGAATTTTCTCTTGGTGGAATTTTTCCTCCACCAGTGTCAGTTGGATTAGTGTGGGGGGTGGGGGGGTGTTTTTGAATCTTTAGATCTTACAAATCTACCCTTGTTATCTCTATATCTATGCATAAAATGGAAATTTGATTCTCAACTGAATTGAAATCCTAATTCTATCTAGAAGGTAAGAAGGCAACCTGGATTTGGAGAACCCCACTCTAGTGGCTGCGTGGATCTTCACTCATGTATTAAACATTTTATCCTCCTCCCTCAAGAAGCCTTTTAAAAATTTATGCAAAACAATCTAAGCTAAAAATCACTTCCTACTGTTTGCAACTCCCCGACAACGATGCCAAAATGTTGTGTTGCTTATATGTTTAGTATAATGCACTCATTAATTATCAATCTAGGATTCATAATCAACAGAGTTACAAGACACCAGTAAGAAAGGTAATTCTAATGTCATGAGTATAGAGCTATTCTAAATTATGTATGCTGGAAACAAAACAAAATAGCGAACTGAATTGCACTTGGTTGTCTTTCACATAGAGGCTATCTACTCCATTATGGCACATGCAAGTATGATATGGAGTTGGTTTGATAGAGCAACTCTGCTATCTGACCCAGAAAACTAACTATGCAATCCACACTTCTGAAAGGGAAATCACACATCAATCATCAATACATAGCATGGGTAGTTCAACAATTAATATACTGAGTATGATGTGGTTCACAATGTGTTGTTGTGAACTTCACTAGTTCTCCTTCAGATATGTCTGACTACTGCTGCCAGCATTCATGTCTATGAAGTAAAATCAAATTCATAAAAACAGAGCATATGCAAAAGCAAAGTAAGTAAATATCTCTAATCAATCATATATTGGAAATCCTATTATAAGATGTACTTCTATCATCTGAGAGAATTAAAGCTTCAACTAATTTAACATTTACACTATTAAAAACAAATGCTAATACTAATCTACGAATATGTTGACCTTTGTTGGGCGGTGGGCCCTTTCGGCTTCAACAGGTCAACGACTGGAGTCTACAGTAAGCTTGCTTTTAACCCACACATTACTCTCATTCAAATTTCAAACATAGAATCAAACTTATGCTAACAACTCAACTCACATTTAATCATAGACAATCAAGACATGGAGATAAATGGCATCTTTCTATTAATCTTCACTCAGAATATGTTATGCAGTATAACATGCTGCTTCACATGCTGTAATATTCTAACTCTCCACTCTTCCACCATCCTTGCCACGACTATTTAACAGTCTTAGTCATGAAGCACAAGGAGGTGAAATGATTTGCAAATCAGTCAATTGCTAATTTTAATTATTTGGTTACATCTTTTAGCTTCATCCTCATGACACGAAGTGAATGAGGATGAGGCAATCAACAAACTATTCTAACATAGCCTTGCTAAAGCAAATAAACATCCAACAATTGTCTTGGGCGTGATCTGGACTAAACTTGGTACATTCGCCTGTCTATATTGGTACTGGATCATGACAGGTAGATGGTACCGGATCACAACAATGTGCAAATGGTGGTACCAGATCATGATAGTCCACGGCCATTGGTACTAGATCGCAACAGGCGAGATTCAGTACCAGATGTGCTTGGTACCGGATTCAAACAGTGGCAATCTTGGTGCGCAAGTACCAGATAGATGAGCTGGTACAGGAAGGCTAGATTTATCTAGAGGTCAAAGATTATACATGGAAAATTGAAGCATTAGTACATGAAATGTTTAATTTCCTAGCTCAATAAACCACAAAATGCATGAATTAATCACACTTTACCTTATGACCTTATCAATGGCTAATGGTAGCATTCTTGTCATTCACCGAAGCTTAGGTAAGCCAAAAAGGTATAGATGAGGAGTATAATAGGGTAGTGGGGATGTTAATTTCGGGTCTCAACACAGTCCATGTTGTCCAACGGTTTTGTCATTATGTTTTGTTTCGCAAGACCACCATCATTGTCGTTGTGAATCCATTTCAATACGTGTTGTCATGACGGGTAATCGGCAGAAAGATCAATTGATGGATAGTTATCCTTTAGGAATTTGACTTAGATTTCGTTTCTGCGAAATCCAAAAAGTCACCGGTCTTTGCGGAACTCTTCTCGGAAATTTTGGTCGAGTCAGGTGATGTTATTCCCGAAGAATCGCCTATTCAAGGAGACATGTTTGTGATAGAATCTTCAGACCCCTAGTATGGAGATATACTTATCTATCTCCAGACTTTGAAGTGCCCCTCCTCTACTTCTCATAATGAGCGTCGTCATATACGTCATCAGGCCAAGAACTATCTCATCCTTGAAGACACTCTCTATCATCGAGGTGTAGATTGCATCCTTCATCGGTGTCTCACTCATGAAGAAGCGGAAATCGTGCTTAACGATTTCCATACTAAAGCATGTGGCGGTCATTTGTCTGGGTTAGCAACAACCCAAAAGATTTTATGAGACGGTTACTTCTAGCCGACACTAATGAAAGATTGTATCGCATCAGTCAAGAAGTGCCACTTGTGTCAGATCTTCTCTTGGAAGATGAGGGCACATCCCACTCCCATGTTTCCTGTCATCACAGTTGGTCCCTTCACCAAGCGGGGGATTGATTACACTACATGCAACCCTCCTTCAGCAAGGGGGCATCGTTACATCATTGTAGTCATCGACTACTTCACAAAGTGTGTCAAAGCTATGCCAACGTTTAAAGATGATGGAGAGACTGCAACTCTCTTTTTGTTTTACCAGATTATAGAAAGGTTTAACATCCCAAGAGAGATTGTCACTGACCATGGTAGTCACTTTCAGAACCAAATGATGACTGAGTTAACATCAAAACTTGGGTTGTGGCAAGAACACTTGTCACCCTACTACCCTCAAGCGAATGGTTAGGTAGAAGCTATTAATAAATCTATTAAGACCATCCTACAACGAACGATCAATTCGACTAAGTCAAATTGGCATTTGATGTTATAGTCGACATTATGGGCCTACTGAATGTCTGTTAAGACTGCAACCAATTTCTCACCTTTTCAACTTGTTTACGGGCTGGAAGTAGTCTTTCCCATAGAATGCCAGATCCCAACTTTAAAATTTGCCATACAGATATTGCTAGACACTTCACCGCTTGAAGAGAATTTATTATATCTCGAGCAACTCAATGAGCAGCGTCGTGATGCAAACTTAGCTAACAAAGCTCACAAAAAAAGGTCAAGTGCCAATATGATCGGTTCATTCATCCTTGGATTTTATCGGAAGGTGACCTTGTCCTGGTCTATGACCAAGACAAGGACCCCCTAGGGGTAGGAAAGTTCAAACCCATGTGGTTCGGACCTTTCATCGTAAAAGAGGTTCTAAAAATGGGTGCTTATCGTCTGGTAGATTTTGAGGGAAATACTTTGGCAGAACCTAGAAATGGGATCTACCTCAAGAAGTATTACTCCTAGGTAGGTCACCTTGGGTAACTTTTTGTAACATATGTATAGTCTTTGTACTATTATTTTTTGGTTTCTTTTGGTTTTATGGACGTGTCATTTTTGTATGTTATATTTTTATCACTGTGGAAGATGTCAAGTGAATAAGAGGTGTTTTTTGGATACGCAGACAATGCTAGCCGGCACACTCGGAGGCTTGCCTCCGCAACTTGGGTAATTTTCACACCTCAGAGCCAGTTATTATCTTTAGGAGGTATATGTTTAGGTGACACCACAAACAATATCGTCGAATACAACACAATTATGGAGTTGCTTTGTGATGCTTTGTCATTTGGTATCTCTCACCTCTGGGTCTATTTAGATGCTCAGCTAGTTGTGTCTCAGTTAAATAGAGTCTACCGTGTTCATGATCCTACTTTACACCGAAGATTCCTTAGGGTATGTCTCTTAGAACGAAGCTTTGATTATATTACATATTTTCATGTTCCTAGGAGATTAAATCAAGTCACAGATACTCTAGCTAATCAAATTTTAGATTGGTATCTCGCACACATATAAGAAAGACATACAAATGCACATGTAAATACATTTTTGAAGAAAATATAATCCAGAGGACATAAAAGACATAAAAATCCATATATAATATCAAAATTATCAGAGTACATAGGTGCACACAAACACCTCAAACATATGACCAGTAACAAGTCATACGACTTATTCTCTCAAAACATATACAAGTAGTGCCCTCAGCACATGAAAAGTAGAACCTAACTAAGGACGGGGCCTGTGGGCCCTGTTATAATGACCAAGGGTGTTTTCCAAATGCCTAAAATGTCAGACCCACGTCCATGGTGACCCCACTACGTGAGGCTGCATAGAGGGTGGAAGATCCTCAATCTCTTCCATGGGGACTGTGCGAGTGAGCGAGGTAAAATTTCACTCTACTCGTCTCAGAACTCTCTGAGCCTCACTGACTGGAAGCTCTCTTGCTACTGCTGGCCCCCCTATGGCAGTAGGTGTGGCCTCTGGACAAGGAAGTCGCATGTTACTCACATAATCCACTGGTCGCACTGGCCCCACATCTCCACATAATAGACACATATCTATCAAATGCTCTGGTATAAAAAAAATGATATATATAAAAACAAAAAAAAATAAAAGCTTACCCATCTCTCCTCGCTTCTCTCCGGGAGGTACTGGCATCTTAGGATATCTAGAGAAGTCGATCTCGGCATAAGGGTAGTCCTCTATGACCGGGATCTGTCACGACAACCAATCAAAAACATTGTCATCAAAGGCCTCAATGGTCCTCCCCCCACCCTGTCGTGGCAACATCACCGCCCATATGCATAATGCGGGAAGAGAGGCATGGTGCCCTCGTACCACCTCTCGAGGGCTGAAACTGGGCACTCTTTCAAAGAAGAAAGAGCAAGGAATCATTCCAAACCCGAAGTTCCTCGAATTCCACAACTGGCAATATGTTAGATGCCTCTTCATACAGACCAGTAATGTGGTGCTCCAATAAAAAATTTGTGCATTTAAGAACTGAATTGCACAATTCATTTGTACACGGGAAGCCTGATGCAAAGCCGCATACCTAGTAATCAACTCGTGATAAGTTGTGAAGCCCAGAGGGAAAAATAAGAAAATTGACTAGTTCCCCTCTTCTAGAGAGGCCAGTCAGAAAGTATATGTATTATGTCATTGGAACCAGCGACTGCCCCTCTAGCATAAAGGCCTCTGCGTCGGGATGCCAATAATCGACCAAGGCATTCAATAGCCTAGGTTGTGCTCGCATGAAAGGACATAGAAAAAATTTCAACAACCCACATTGCATTAATGTAGCAACAACATTAGGGTCCTCCCCAACCAACGCACTAATATCCTCATGCTCTCTTTCCCTCCAGTGAACATACATCCTGCAAAAACCCAATTCAGGAGGGATTAACTCTTTCTTTTTTAATTTTTTTTTACATTAAATGAAGGGTCCACGTGGGATATAATGTTGACAGTAGCATGTACATGCATGCAGTTTTTCCTCTGCCTGCGTGTACACTTGGGTGGTCATAAGACAACCCACGTGGACTTAGGGCCGACCTTTTAAAAGGTCAATGCCTCTCCAAAAACTAGATTTAAATACATAAAAAAAGATTTAGAATGCAAGAGGGGGTAGTAAGTACTTACTTGGTCCAAGCGGATGGTCATTTTGTCCACTGAAGCTCCCAGAATCAACTCTTTTCACAAAGGGGTAGTTTTGGCTTTAGTCAATTTCTCAATTAGCAATGGTGATAATGAGCTTCCATCTTCTATTTATAGACTTTTTGTCCTCTTTGAATTGTCATGAGAAGTGTTACTTTGGGCATTTGGAAACTTTTTGGAGATTTGGGTCGTTTTGAAGGTCCTTTGGTAAAAAGTCAATTTTTCAACTCGTTGCATTTAAGTTAGGATTCCACCTCTACTTCCTACATCTTGTTGTCTTTTCCGCCTTGCCATAGGATCGATCCCACCGAATTGTGACACAGAACCATCATTTCTTCTTTAGGAGTGTCGTAATTTACTGGTAAAGCCTACCTTAACATGGATGCCCTACGTAGATCCTAGTTGCATTTTGGTGTCCATGCTGTCACTAACGACTATTGGCTCGAGAGTCCTTATTAGTTTTTTATGATTATGAGTTTGAGCCTCATCTGCATTATTCCTTATCACTCTTGAACTCACCCTTGAGACTCCCAAAACATAACGGGTCTTCTTTTAATCCCTTTTCATACCCACGAAACATGAAAATATTGCTGAGTGATCTTGTTGTCTTTCACGCTTGTTAAACTAAAATTTGAAGGCACGTCTGTCCGACAGTAGTTTACCCTTTTTCGGTCTGCATGGTCAACTATACGAACAAAGGTATACTCTAGGATCCTTGGTTCTCTACAAGAGTACTCTCAGGTATAATTTTAACCCTTTTTCGGGCCTAAAGGACTAAATTTACCAAAAAGGAACCCCTATGGAGTCCATAGTTAAGCTCTTTTCAGAGTCCCTAAAATTGAAAATATCGTTGAGTGACCTTATTCTTTCACACTCGTTAAAATGGTCCAGAAGAACATTCCTAACGGAGTCCATAGTTGAGCTTTTTTCAGACTCCTTAAAAATGAAAAAATTGTTGAGTGATCTTGTCTCTATCACACTCGCTAAAATGGTTTTGAATAGATGTCTGGTCGGTGCTAGTTTACCCCTTTTTCGAGCCGAATAGACTATATTCGAAAAAGGTACCACAGTGGAGTCTCCTTTTACATTTTTTTAGACTCTCTAAATATGAAAAACACCTGAGCTTACCTTCTCTGGGCTTGTTAAAATTACATTGAAGGACATTACCATTGTGTGTTTTGTTAACCGCGTTTGCATACCTGGGTCTTTTGTCTAAATTTCGGATCCATGTTGCTCTCAACTAAACCATATGAAGCATGCCTTATACGCAAGCCCTGTATCACTTTGTCTCTGCATCTTGACACCTTTTTCCCCTGGAGGAATTTTCCCAAGTATCCTTTTCTTACATATGTCCCTCTTCCCTGAGCATCCCTGTGTTTCATGCACTTGGAAGTAGTATGTTTGTGACACTCGATCCTACTTTGTAATGTAGCATTCTTTTTCAATCTTTCCAACATTATTGAAAAAGACAAAAAAATCAAATATACCCCAAAAAGAGGAAGGGAAAAATTATTTTATTTTTATTGGCAAGATAATGATTCGACCTTGGAAAAAGCACATCCTTTCATTTGTTTGTCAAGCCCTGGGATTTAATATGACCTTAGGAAGTTTTTCTCACTACATAGAGCTGTGTCCTCCTCCATTTGGTTATTCTTCCAAACATATGGAGAGTTTGTGGTGCCTCCTGCATCATGAACTTATGTCAAAATATCATGCTTCTTGAGTCTCATCATTTGTCGTGTTATTGTCCAAGGGAATTTTTTACCAAGCCTGAGTCACCCCATCTGCAGTTTGTCTCTTTCCCTCATGCATGACCATCCTGAAGGTCCAATCAAGTCTTTTATTCGAAATCCATGAATCCCTCAACCTGATCATCAATATCCTCTATTCCATGACCGACAAGCCATCGAAGACCTCTGGGTAGTGAATTCGTACACTCATATTACACTCCTACCCGAGTTTTGAATATTTTGAAGTTGATGCTCGAGCTCTGAAGAACTCATCTCCAGCCATCAGACCTTATCAACTTCTAGAAGATGGATGCTATAAATGTATATCCTTTTTATTTCAAGATGTAGATCCACTATGTATTTCTCGCGGCTACACTTTATATAGTTATATGACATGGATCTACAATGTATTTGATTGGTAGACATGATTTTATTTCATTCTAAGCATGGGTATGCCTGCCTTGGTGAGACAATTTTTATTTTGCATATGGCACCTCCTGAATTTTGGTCCCTGGGCTCATCGGTTTGGTACGTTGATAAAGATTGGTAATGTATTTCGGCCATCATATGCTCTTCTGGCCTCACACATTAGGGGGCATCTGTTATAACCCTAATTTTCACCAAACATACTTACCTGACATCAAGCCATCCCATATGCCTTCTTTTCCAAGCCAGTACCAAACAAATCTTCTTAAAAAACACCCTTTTTAAAGGCCCACATGCCCTACTCCACTACTACACGAGTGTACACGCTAGTTGCCTCACTACAGCCCGCGTGTACCTACAAAAGCATGAGAAAAGGAAAGTTGTTGATGGAACACACAACTTTGGGTAAGTTAACTAAACCTTTCGGCCATGCATGTCTGGTCATTTGACCAAATACCTAGCTCCTTCTATCCTATAAAAGAAGGGGTAAGGGTCCCATTTGAAATAAGGAAAATCATAGTAAAGAAACTATACCCAATTGAGCATTCCCCTTGTCCCAACCTTTAGCCATCCTTGTGCAAAGAGAAGTATAGAGCAAAGTAGTTGGAGGATAGTTGAAGAGGAGCCCAAGACCAGTTTCGAGGAGCAGCGTCGACCACATATTGTAAGTTTACTCTTGTGAAGATTAATACAAAAAGGAATACTTTTCCCATCCTTCCATATCATGTGTTCAAGTTGAATATTTATTTTATGATATTGTCACAACTAACCCAACAATTAGTATATGAAATGCATATTCACAACTTTTTGTTTGTTCATGTGTGAATGCAGGTTAGCTTTGGGAGGAGATTTGTAATCAAAGAGCGAGTGAAAACAAAGGGATCGACATCAAATGAAGGACTTTAGGTAGATTTAGTGAATCTTGTTTACACCTTTGTATTGCATGAATGTGGGGTTTTTTGTTGGGAGAATAGGAAAGAGTAGAAGCCTTTGAAATGGTCATTTTCTGCATGCATGATTAGAGCCCTTAAATGCTAAGTCTGTAGGAGGGATTCCCACCCACAACAAAGACATATGGAGGAGCATACTAGCCAAAGGAACAACTGGAAGAAGTTGGAAATGAGCCAACACAAGGAGTAATGGTAGAAGATAATCTGTCAGAAGAGGGAGCCAATAAAATTTTGTTGATGAGACAGTGGAATTGAAGTTTTCAATAGAGTGATAATTCAATGCCACAAGGGGAGATAGAGACAACATGGGGGATTGAGTAGATCTGTCCACTGATAAGAAGGCGCAGTTGTAGCAGAGAAAACTACATAAGAAGAGCCAACCACATGAACAACTGGACAAAGTGATAGAGGAGATCCGAAAGATGATATTGTGGTCAGTAGAAGAAGTCAGCAAAGGGGAGCTGAACATAAGGAATCCTGCCATAGTAGCATGGAAGAAATAAAAGAAGAAAAAGAAACAACAACAACATAAATGGAGAGGAGCAAGAGGAAAAATCCAGAAAAGAATTTGGGATCCAGGTGGATTTAAACATTGGGGAAGAGGAGCTCATGTTTTTCCTAGCAAGGGAGTATGATGAAGGAGCATCGCTCCACATCAACAATGCTCTAGCTAATATATCACATCAAGGGCGCATTCAAGGAGGAGAGGCACAAACCCTCTCGTTTTAAATTTCAAATTGTGAATTAAATGAAATTCAATGTTTGTAAGGCTTGGTAGAGCTGATTTAATGATTTTGAGCTGATAGGAGATGGAGTTTCCTTTAATGGTTGACAGGTTGAAGCTCTAGATCCGATCCTAACTAGACAACCATTGAATGTAATTCATTGTAATAGATGAGGTTAGGTGAGAGAGGACAAGCTCACAAAGCCCCTCTTTTTTATTGAGATATTGTTTCAGATTTCAATAGGAAGGTAAAAAGGAAGATAGGAGGAGAAGGAGAGAGAGGTTTGGGTAGAGAGGCCTTAGAGGCAAAATTTCTGAGAGAGAGGACTTGCGAGAACTGAGAATTGTTACAGTCTAGTTTTGTAAATCATTTGTATAGACACACAGAGATAATAGAAAATAATTTTTTCCTGCATATTGTTGCTCATGTGTTTACGTTTCATGAATGAATGTTGTAGATGTATGATAGATTTCATTTACAGTAGGAAGATAGATTTATTTTATCTTCATTGATTCATGTTATATAATTCTGGGTTCTTTAGGCTAAGCAAGGAGTGCAAAACATAACGTTGGAAGTTCTTTAGCCAGCGTAAAGAGTGCGCATCTGAATCTCTCTGTTGAGTTTAGAGGAGAACGTGCCCGAAGGGCACATCGGGATACTTTTTCAGACTCAAGAGGAGCCTTAGAGTTACTCAATAATCTGGAGGGAAGACTGTGCAGAGAAGGCACATAGATACATAATTTGAAGATTATGTAAGAGTTCTGTCGGGTGGGCATTGAGAAAGTGCAAGGAGCGCATGAGGAGGACTCTATTTTGAGTCCATAGATAAGAGAAGTGTCAAGGAGAAGACACTCACATCGTTAGTGAATACTCTGTAAGCTCAGCAAGGTGTGCTTGAGTAGGAAGTTTCCAAGAGGGTGCTTACATCCCTTTGAGGACGTAGAAGGGTTGAATCTCTTAGAGACTGAGCAAGCATAAGTTCAGAAGAGATAGCACAAAAAGTGTGCACGAGTGGACGTATTTCAAGTCCAAAAGATCAGGAGGAATAGCGGGAAGTCGTAAACAGAGTGAAATTGTGTGCAAGGCTGAGGCGAAATTCATCACCAAAGCTTAGGAGGGACAATGTTTCCAAAACGCAGGTGAGACATAAAGTTTACAGGGTTCGCAAGAGGAAGAATCGAAGGCCGAGACCTTAGACACTTAGAAAATATTTTAAGTCAGAAAGAAAAAGAAACCTCAAGAGGAGGAGCACAGTTGTCGTTGGATCGACACTGGGAAAGGAAATATGGACTGTCAAACCCACATCCAAACATAGGAGGAACGCTCATAGGGAAGATCATATCTGGGTCACCGTATCCTAATGTAGAGGACCAACAGTCACTGGATCCAGAGGAAAGCACGAGGTTTAATCCTTTCGTGTACAGGGGAACAAACTTTTCAAAGTCACGAAGTCCCGAAAACATCGTAGCCTTCCATCATCGGAGATAGATGGTAGTAGGTGCAGGTGTTTGTGAAATAGGACATCAAGAGATTTGCAAGGAGGAGAGGAGAAAAATCATGAAAGTAGAGTCCATGAAATCATCAGAACCATCCATCGCAAGGGACGCGTGGCGAGCAGTAAGTGTTTCACTGACTCGAAACTCAGAGGATTCAATGGGAAGGTTTGTGAGAACTCACAAAACATGAAATCACAAAAATATTCCAACCATCATATAGAGACAGGTTGTGGTCCATCGATCTGAAGCATCGACATTTCAGGAGTCGGAGGTTTGAAGGAGGGAACCATCACAAAGTCCTGAGTCACGAAGTTCCAACTTCGCGAAGGAGGGGATCTGAACCGTCAGATCGAGGGGAGCCGTGAGCCGTTGATCTATATCGGGAGTTCAGGTATCGGGAAGACAAAGGTAAGAAATACTCCAACTTTGTGAAATTTGAAGTCCCGACATGCGAAGGAGGTTCGCCCCAAGTCATAGCATAGGGTCATAGGTGTCGAGAGAAATATCGTCGATCAAAATATCAGGGATTGGGAGTTCATGGAATAGAGAGTCAGAGTTGGCTCGCCTAGAATATCCTGAAGCACGAAGTCGCAATGCGATATGAGCCGTTAGATCATGGAAGAACTAGGACCGTCAGATGGGGAGCTCTGAAATTTAGGCATTTCGGGAGTCGGGAGAACATAAGAGATTCACATCGGAATTTCCTAATACGCGAAGTCCCGATGCATTCAAAGGATAAGCCTATGGTCATGGTGAATGGTCACATGGATAGAAGCCAATGGAGGAGTTAACATCCGTTAATCTCTTTTCATAGTTTCGGGGATCGGGGATTCAAGGCTGACTCATTTGCAAAGTCCCAAAATATTTGAGAGATGGGACCCAGTTCCTGGAGGAAGGTCATATCGAGTGCATAGGAGAAAGGGCCAGTGCTTGCTAGACCCCTAGTTGGGTTTTGGAATTTTGGAGGTTGGAGTGCTGGGTTTGTATCACACACATATTCCTGAGGTCACGAGACGTGAAACCCCTTTTCAGTGTGGATTGTGGTCATAACACCATGGTCGCGTGGAGGTGAAGCTCATGCCTTGTGAATGTACGCGCAGGGGGGTTTTCAATAGGGCATGTGGATCAGATAACAGATTCCAATAGGGAATCGAAGAGCCAATTTGGCACAGGGAATTGGAACGATGCATAGACCAGGAGGTCGTAAAACCCTGAAGGGGAGGGGGGCTGCATCATTGATTCCTTGTTGTTTGTTGCCTGATCTATGTGGGTGGTGTTTGTCGTCAAGTTGTGTGGTGTAAATTTTGTCGTTGTTGCCTTCCTGCCTAAAAACAAAAACAAAAATAACACGTTTTGCTCTGCTTGTATTCGTAACGATTTGGGTCATTACAGATCTCAGTTCTTTGAGTAATTTTCTTCCTGTTATTATGGTAATGAACATTTTATCACATTTTATCACATTCCTCACTTTAGAGGATGAAGGATCTTGGTTGAATCCAAAGTTCTAAGAACAATTGTTGCATTCTCCCTAAGATTGTGTTTATTGACTTTGTATCATACATTCTTGTATCTAGGCCATTAACCAATTAATCCTTGATAAGGATGGAAAAAAACAATATAAATAAAGATGAACTAATAGAATTTTACCATTTGATTGAACAATGTAGTTACTATTAAAATAAAGAAACCATTTTAAAATTATTCACTTAGGTGAGAGGATGCATGAGAAACATTAAAGGTGAGATCATTTGGTCTATTTGAGTTGGTCACATGTTCGACTCTCTTAATCCCCTTGCTAGTCTCTTTCCTCAGAAAAAAAATAAAATGCACGGATTTTTGTGTCACATGTTGTCGTAACAATAGGGGTCGTTACAACCATCCAACTTGCGACAAGTAAAGCATTGATTTCCATATGAATTATTATTGACAATCATTCAGTTAACTTGTTTATTTTTTGATCTGGATGAGCACACCATAGCACGATGATCAGGGTGATGAAATACATGATTCCCTAAAACCAATTGAAACAATTATAAAGGGCTTGCGAAAGGAAAAAAAAATAACTCCTTCAATTGGCTAGTTGTAAACCTACAAAGGAGACCACAATAGGGATGAGAGTGTAACAACCTACTAGTTGTACATAAGGATAACAAGGAATTCTATGTATTACATTAAGGTTAATATTTCTTTTTCTTTATTTTGTTTTCTTTATATATATATATATATATATATATATATATATATATATAAAATTGTATAATTGTAACACGAGTGATAAATGTTAATCATATTTGCAAGGAGAAAAGTGACGTTAGGCCATCAAGGTTTTATTAAGACTTCCATACTCCTTCAGATTAACAACTAGTGATCAAACAAGATATTCACAAGAGAGTTCATCATTCTCTCGATTAAGTTTGTGAAATCATGTATCCTTAGATGTAATCTAAAATGTAATGGTGACATAAAGTATTTTAACTTCATAATTTAATAATATTTAGATTCAAATCATTTATGCCCAATTAATATATGTTTCTAGTAACAAAAATTAGCACTAAGGGTATTATTGTAAAATTTTAATATTACTACTTAATTATACTTCAAAACCAAATCTAATAAGGTCAACCCAACTTACTCTATGACTAAACTTAAACCAAACTTATTTATGTGCAAGAAGCAGTCATCAAAATGGCCATCAATGAATCATAATGGTATTCCTTGATGGTAATAAAACAATGATAAGGAGCAATTAGAATAATACATTCTTATTTCCTTTATAAACACCACACTTAAATTTTCACTTTATTTATTAAAGTTTAATTATATAATTTGAGTATATATATCCTTTTTATTGACTATACAATCTAATAGGCTTATTTTTGTTAACCCTAACTTCATGAATATATTAATGGAAAGTAAGGCACATTCAAGAATAAGATATAATCCAGTTGGCCAACTCATTGGATAGTTGATTCAACTCTTAAATAATCTGTCTATTGAAGAAAAAAGGTGGGGTCAATTACTATTATAACAAGCCAAATAATTACCTTGTTTGGTCATGATTAACATCTGTAATACTATCGAATTATTGACCTTCCTGTGAGATACTATCTATATCTAGTGTGAGGGATTCAAATATTAATACTAAAATTTTGAACTATAACTTGGGTTACTAAGGCACATTAAAAAAGATGTTCAAATTGACTGATAAGTGCATATGTTAAGGTTTTCAGTGGAGAGATAAAGTTGAAGGAGGTGAAACATTTCTTCTTCAAGGTGTAATAAAGATCGAACTATAGGAGGAACTATGATTAACAATGCATCCAAGTGAAAGGTCTCAAAATTTTCAGTTATGAGGACATGGTCACTACCAAACACTGATTTATAAATATATCACAACAAGTTATAAAGCTAAAAGACATTATTATCAGTTATCCTGGTTAAATATTTTTTAATTTATTTTGTTCCCAGAACGGATCAATGTTGAATAAAAATTTAGGTGTGTTTGAAGGAGGATAATGAAACAACAACCGAAATAAAGAAAAGTGAATTTTCCTAAAAGATTCAATACTGGAAATAACTCATCGACAATTAAACACATAGTTCAGTTTAAGATAACATTGAATTCAATATTGAATACTCAACCATGATATTCAACCATGATATTGACTTTACAACTGAAAAAAAGGGCAATATTCTCACTTGAGCTTTCAATTATACAACTAATCAAAGACCCTTATACAACATTTCAGAAACAATTATCTTAAGAATTCAATTTAGTTTTTTTTTATTATAAGGACTTGAATGGTTCATTGCAATTTGCATGGTCAACAATAAACTGGATACATAAATCTAAGCATTACATAAAATGGTAATGAAATTACATCGCAATATCACATTCTTATTCAATAACTACATCAACATTTCATAACTTTATAACTTAACAATAAATTACCATAACCATAAAGTGGTGAAATTTATGTTGCTTGCTAACTGGCACTTTCTCAAGGATTCCTTACTTTGTTTGCAATCCAAATGAATTCACCAGTACATCCCAGCCAACGCAATGGGTACTCTTCTTCCCCCTTATCCCCTCGAGCCACAAATCGGTCACACACAAAAACAAGAAAATAATAGCACCCAATGCTTGCCTCTCAAGGAAGATCTTCCACTCTTTTACCAAGCCTTGGAACCCAATTCTCACAAGTAGAACATAGTCAATAAAAATTTTGGTAGCATAACAGTACATAATGAGCTCCCTCTCCCTTTCTCTTCCTTTATTTTATAGAAAAATTCCCAATGACACATGTCCTCATGCACAAATAATGATTTTTTAATAATTTAAATAAAATATTATTCAACCACTCAATGTGTAACACTCTCCCAAAGTTTCACTTGTAATTACCTTTTTTATTTTATTTTATTAGACAATTTCCCTCACATTCCCCAATGTGTTCCTATTTTTTCTCTTAGTTGTCTCTTAGTTCCCCAATCCCTCATTTAATTTGTGTCCCCTAACTAGATCTTAGTTTTAGTTGGATTATGAGTCTTCTTTTAGTTAGGATTAGTGGTAGATTGACTGAAGATGTTTATCTATGTGGAACAACCTATTCTCTCAAGTTTTATTTTCTTTCTATTTGTAAATCGCTTTTATTATTTTCACATACACATGTGCATCTACCTAAATTTTTATTCCTAATTGCTCTTTTCTTGGAGTTTGATTATAACCTCAAATCCCTTAACTTGTTTAATATTTTGTTTAGTCCCTTATTTAGACTTAAATTTAGACTTAGGCTTAGAACTAGGCTGTGACTCTTGTTATATTTATGAGGTTATAAAATAATTATTAATTAATACTATGTTCTAACAAGGTATAAAAATTTCGTTATAATTTCTAGGTCATCTAGATTTTATTATTCACATTTTAATTATGCGATGTGCCCTTCAAGGCACACCTCTTTGGTCCAAGGGTGCCACTTGCCTTTGACTAGTTTTGGAATTTTATTCGACACTTGGAGTCAACACTCCACTTGATCGACATTGTGAGAGACTAAGGGATTCTAAGAAATAAAAATTATTCCTTATTGTGCGTCGCTTACATTTCTTTGTGAGCAACTATCTCAGTCTGCACTCACGACATCATGGGCCTCTCGAAATAGGTAATCATTAACCTACATTTCAGGTCATGACAGGAGTGCTAGTAGGCTGTGACATGAACAATTCCACACCTCTCCCTCAACTGTCTCGTTTATGTGCATGACCCCTTTACTCCTTATGTGAGTGAGATTAGCAAGCCTCACTAAGACTGTATCCACTAACAGGAATACATTAAATAATCCATATACAAAACATCCATAATTAAATCATCATATATACATGCAAATAAATACTCAAAACTCAAACCAAATACAATTCCACTCCCTAACTCAATACATAGTCCAAGGAAGTTCGTTGATTCAATGAGCATCATCAACCTGTCATGTATCATGCACACTCAGAGAATTTTATCAATAATACCTATTGATACATATATACATCTATAAATTAACAAAACTCATAAGAAAAAGATAATCATAATGTATCATAACCGGATCACTTGCTTACAAGTGTCCTCAAAGAATAATTCAATATAAAATGTGACCAGTACAACTAGATGTTACATAAACCCCCTCTTGTTTTAAACTTCATCAAAAATTTTGTACAATATCAATAATGGTATCCATAAATGTATTTGACACAAATTTACATATCTAATCTATCAAACAAATAAGGTAACTATTTATGCATCTCATATGCATCCTACAATGTAGCCAAGTGTTGACTATAATTGTTCCACTGGACATTGACCTGATCAAATATTTGACGTTGTATTTGTTGAGAACGATGGTTCAGAATGCATATTGGATATGTCGTGAGAGAACCCTAGTCCAATACATTAAAATAGCTCATGTCAATAACGTGTGATGGATTTGAAATGTAATGTTGTAAAACATATACATGAAATACATCATGCATACACCTCAAAGAATCAGGAAACGCTAGTCTGTAAGTCATAGGTCCTTTATTTTCCACAACTTCAAAAGGTCCCACAAACCTAAGCGATATTTTATCACCCTTTCTAAACTTGATCAAAATCTTATGCAGTTTTACCCACAAGAAAACTCTGTCACCAACCTCATAATTGCAGTCAATGTGATGCACATTAACATAACTCTTATGCCGATATTGCGCTTCTTACATCCTCTGTCTTATTGATTTCATTTTTTCTTCCATTTCTTAGATCACTTCTGGTCCTACCAAAATCCTATCCTCTAGTATGTCCCAAATCAGACGCATCCGACACAGTCATCCATAAAGAAATTCAAACAGTTCCATATTAATCATACTCTGGTAACTATTGTTGTATGCAAACTCTACCAATGGAAAGAATTCTTCCCAACAATTGTGTTGATCCATCACATACATAAGCAACATATCCTCTAAAATTTGATTCATCCTTTCAGTTTTTGCATTTGTCTAGGGGTGATATGTTGTGCTAAAATTCAATTGCGTTCCCAAGGGCTCTTGGAAACTAGTTAAAAATCATCCTGTAAAACTAATCCTTGATTAGATATGATATTTATAGGTACTTCGTGCAACCTCAGAATATTTCTAACAAAAACTTTAGCTATAACATCCTTCTCTGGCGCACTGAGAAAACTTATTCTTTGAGGACACTTGCTCGCAAGTGATATGGACTATTATGATATTAAAACATTTGTCCTTGATTATGATGCTATATGATAGATGACATGATGTTTTGCTGCATTGACATAGACAGGTGCTATTGACTCGGTTTTACTGAGTGCGTAGGGTTTTCGACCTTGAGGATGCAGAAGCATCGACAAAACCCCTTGGACTCTGGATCGGGTCTGGGAGTGTGCTTTTGGGGTTTGATTCACTTACTGTGATATTAATACATTTGATTAGATGATATGATGTGGAAATGTTCTGACATGATTTGTGGATAATGCAGGCTGACGATAGCTTGTCGACCAGACTCACATATGGATTAAAGGGGTCACACATGACTACCAGAGAGGTTGAGGGAGAGGTGTGGACAATAGCCCTGCCATAACCTACTAGCACTCCCACCATGGCTCGAACTGTAGGTTAACGATTACCTAGTTCGAGAGGACCTACGATGCCATGAGGGTAGACTGCGACAATCTCTCGCGATGATTCTAAGGGGTGCACAATAAGGCGGGGGCCTTATTCCTTAGAAACCCTTAGTCTCCCATAAGTTCACCTAGAGGATTGTTGACTCCAGGGGTTATTGATGTCTACCAATCAATCAAGAGGTGAGTGGAACCCTTGGAGCACATGGTGCGTCCTGAAGGGCATGTCGTGCAAAAGAAGCAAAAGAGGCGACTGACACCCTTGGAGCATGTAGTGCATCCTGAAGGGCATGTTGTGTTGAAGATGATAAATGAATGAACCTATATGGCCCTAAGACAATCAACACTTTAAGAAAATTTAAAACAACTCCCCTAATTAAATGTCGCCCAGTTCAAAATCTAAGTTCTAAGTCTAAAAACTTCGCTAGGGGTAAGGTTTTGTCTACCCTTGAGAAATTATCTATATAAAATTATAGTAATAAAATTTAAAATAAAAACCCCTTACGTAATAATTTGGTCTTCATAAATTTTGGCGTAAAATGACGATTCCCTTGAGCTGGGATCATCTTGAGGATAGGGTCTTGGTGGGACCAAAAGTGATCCAAGAAGTGGAAGAGAAAATGCAAACCAAAATACAAAGGATTAAATAAGCGTAGGATCGACAGAAGAGTTATGCCGATGCGCATCGAGTCGACCGTAGTTACGAGGTCGGCGATCGAGTCTTCTTACGGGTTAAACCACATAAGAGTTCGATCAAGTTTGGGAAGGGAGATAAACTATCTCCTAGGTTCATGGGACCTTTCGAGATTGTGGAGAGAAAGGGGCCCGTGGCCTATCGACTAGCCTTGCCTGATTCCTTGAGGTGTATGCACGATGTTTTTCATGTATATGTTTTGAGACATTATATTAGTGATCCTACACATGTTATTGACATGAGTTCCTTGCAGGTATTGTATGAGGGAGAGCTCATGGCTGATTCGGTCTTCATCTTAGATCATCGCGTTCGACTGTTACGACGTCGAATGGTAGTTCAGGTCAAGGTCCAGTGGGACAATTATAGTCCGCACTCGACGACCTGGGAGAACGCATATGATATGCGCCAACAGTTTCCATTTTTGTTTGATAGATAGACTTATGATACTGTGATACACTTATTTCGGCATTTATACTATGAAACTTCAAAACTAAGTTTAGACCAAGAGGGGGTGTATGTAACATCCCACTCTGGCGCACTGAGAAAAATTATTCTTTGAGGACACTTGCTCACAAGTGATCCAGACTATTATGATATTAAAACATTTGTCCTTGATTATTATGCGTTATGATAGATGACATGATGTTTTACTGCATTTACATAGATAGGTGTTATTGACTCAGTTTTACTAAGTGTGGAGGGTTTTGGACCTTGAGGATGCAAAGGCATCGATGGAACCCCTTGGACTTCGGATCGAGTCAGGGACTGTGATTTTGGGGTTTGATTGACTTACTGTGATATTAATACATTTGATTAGATGATATGATGTGGACATTCTCTGACATGATTTGTTGATGATGCAGGCTGACAATAGCTTGCCGACTAGACTCACATATGGAGTAAATGGGTCGTACACGACTACCAGAGAGGTTGAGGGAGAGGTGTGGACAACAAACCTATCTCAGCCTACTAGCACTCCCACCGTGGCTCGAACTGTAGGTTAACGATTACCTAGTTCGAGAGGACCCATGATGCCGCAAGGGAAGACTGTGACAGTCACTTGCGATGATTATAAGGGGCGCGCAATAAAGTGGGGGCCTTATTCCTTAGAAGCCCTTAGTCTCCCACAAGTTCACCTGGCGGAGTGTTGACTCCAAGTGTTATTGATGTCTACCAATCAATCAAGAGGCGAGTGGCACCCTTGGAGCATGTGGTGCGTCCTGAAGGGCACATCACGCAAAAGAAACAAAAGAGGCGAGTGGAACCCTTGGAGCACATAGTGCGTCCTGAAGGGCATGTCACATTGATGATGATAAAGGAACGAACCTAAATTTCCCTAAGACAATCAACACTATAAGAAAATTTAAAACAACTCCCATAATTAAATGTTGCCCAGTTCAGAATCTAAGTCCTAAGTCTAAAAACTTTGCTAGGGGTAAGGTTATGTCTACCCTTGAGACATTATCTATATAAAAATATAGTAATAAAATTTAAAATAAAAAACCCTTACGTAATAATTTGGTCTTCATAAATTTTGGGGTAAAATGACGAAAGTAAAAAATTAAATAAAATCAGTGGATAAAAAAAATATAAAGAAGAAATTAATTATTTTTAACTTTTGATAGTTTTAAAAGATGTTGAATTAATAATAAAAGGGAAAAGGGGTTAAATTTCAACTGTCGTTTTTAGCTCTAATAAAAAGGGTAAAGAAGAATTTAAATTATTTAACTTGTGAAAGTGTAAAAGGATATTAAATTAATAATAAAAGTAAAATAAGGAAACATAAAAATTAGGAAACTAGGGAGTGAGGAAAAATAAAAAGGGAAAGAGGGAAACTCATGGTAAAAACCAGGAAACCAACTTAGGAAAGAATCGACATTTAATAAACCTCTAATTTTGAACTGATTCAGCAGTTTCTTTTTAGGGAAAGCCTTTAAAACATGTAAGGGAATCTAGGGACACCTAGGAGTAAATTTAGGAGTAACTCTAGGTGGGTGAGGGAAATAAGACAATTTAATAAATTAAAGAAACTAATTATTGGAGGAAGGTGGGGGATGAATGACACTTATACGAAGGCGATTTTTATTTAAAACTTAAATTAAATGAAATTTGGGGAAAGTTTGGAAGTTCTAAAACTCTATAAAAGAGAGGAAGGAGAAGGAAGAAAGGGACCGGTTGTTAGCATAACGTTACACTGTCGGATTAGTGACTTGAATTATTTACTTGTGGGAGTTGGGATTTCCCAGCTCCGATCAGAGTGGTAGCTCGGCCTTGTGAGGCGAGCTGGGAGCTAGACGTACCATCTAGTTAGTTTGTGGCTGCTTTGCAGCTCGAGGGGATAAGGGGGAAGCAAAGTACCCCTAGCGTTGGCTGGGAGGTACCGGTGTAGTCTCGACGGTCGGTGCGTAGGAGCGGCACGGAGCATGGGGACAACCCTCGGAGAAGGCGATCAGGCAAAGGTATGCTTCCTTGTCGAATAATAGAATGTTTTATAATTTTTGTTGATATGCATGACTGTCGTGGTTCTTGGCTATTGATTGTCACTACACCTTCTTGTGATTGAGTGATTTTTCTCTACAACCCACTATTACCTTCTGCATTTTGTTTATTTCTGCGATTTACCATTTTTCCATCAGTGATTTACCCTCTTATTGGGAATCCTCCTTGACATGGCTTAGACTACGAAATTACCTCTTTGGACTGCAATTTTTTTTTCATAGTTAACATCGTAAATTATTATCAACTGGTTATATAGTTGCATTTATCTTTATGGAAGTGCTATCAGATTCTGGGTAGTGTTATCCTTAACCCCTATAATAGTTTCATTTGTACTTAACAACCATTAAACTTAAGGCCCCTAGCGATAGAAGTGTAGAATATTTTCAAGCTAAGATCATCACCTTCTAATCTTCATTTCAGCCTTGTATTGCATGCTTTTGTCGCTTATGCAAATCCTATTCCCTAGTTGGCTCTGCGTTTAATGGTTTCCGAGTCAGTTAGCTTTGCGCCTAATGCGCCCCCTTGTGTTTCCAACCTGCGTATTTTACCACCTCACAATGACAGTTTTACCCGCCTCGTTTTAGAAATTTTCACACATTTTAGTGCACAGGCGAGATTAGTTGTGGCTGCGATTGTATAGACTGCCTCGAAAATTCTCCCCTCTACCCTATCGATTTCTTTTATTCCCGAGTCTCTATCTAAATCAAATGTACACCTACATTGAATGTGTTTCATGCCTGCGTTTATTGATTCTTATTAGGGATAGACATTGAGGTGGATTGGTATTGTGTGAAGCCGAAGGTTGGTGCTGGACAGGCTACGGGGACAACCTCCGACATTTGTTTTTGATTGGATGGCTGTGTTATGCGCCCTCCCCTTTTTCTTTATGTTAGTTGATGCTTAGTGCCCAACCATGATCCTTTGGCTCTCGGTGCTACCCCTTATGCGGGTGGCTCCTCATGACTTGTGTGTTGATGTGGTGTGAAGCTTGGGGGCTATGATTCCATCGTCTAAACCCCCACATAGTTCCATGGATGGCTGCGTCCTGCCCTTGTTTTTTTTTCTCTTGGGTAGTTTACACATAACGCGTGACCTTGGGATCCTTGTGGGCTCTCCTCAGGGTTCCTTCTGTAGATGCTATCGTTGCTCGGTGTGTGTGGCTTGACTTGGATGGGTAACTCTCGGCCCTTGGTAGATTTGAACAATGACCTATTGTTTTTCTTTTTTCAGTAGAATCCAATTCACGACTGTTAAGACCACTTGTTTTCGTAGGTTCTGCTCTGAGATTAATTCTTACCAACCTGTGTATCGTTTTTTTTGTGCCTCTGTGTTGGGTTTGGAATTACAGAATGGGTGGGTGCATGCACGTATGGTGGCACTGCTTCTGGAGGCGTGTTATGCCCATTCGAAAAAACAACAGTCGCCTCATCCTGAAATCGCCTTGATTAAGACCTGACTTGTCCCAATCGTTTCCTTAAATTTGACAGCTGGTTCTGGGGTTGGCCAGTACAACGAGACCACCGTTGGGACAGTGCACCCTTATTTAGGCTCAAACTTCTTGTGATACAGGCTTCTTTTTGTTCCGATTCGGAGGGTTCATGCACATGTTACTCAGAATATTTTATTCATTAAAGTCGATGTTGAAAGCTAATTTTATCATGATAATAAGAGTGTTTGTTCCTGTTGTTGTTTCCTTTTTGAATCGCCCAACAGTCTTAAATTATTAAAGGATTGATTGTGTTTTTATTATTAAGGGATTCCCTCATTAAAAGTCGATTATTAAAGGTTAATTTTATCATGATAGTGAGAATGGATGTTTCTCTGTTGTTCCATTTAATAATCGCCCAACAGTTTTAATAATTTAATTATTAAAAGATAGATGGTGTGTATGTAATAAAGGTGTCTTTTATTGTAAGTCAAATTGAGTTCTTAAATTGCATTATTTAAATAAGAATCAATCTTCTTTAAAATCCTTATATAGATATGTAAGTTAGTATGTAAATTACCTTAATTAATTCCTAATCTTGGATTGATCTTCTTATAACTCTATTAAAGGATTGAAAGATAGGTTGGGATCTTTCCTTATTTCTCAGTATGATTGAATCCTTTATACCTTATATATGGAGTGTAAGGGGGCATTTATATCCTTATGTACTACTTAAAAGTATTGGAATCTTCTTGTGGTACCTTGTAATAGGAAACATAATTTAGTATTGAAATCTTATTTATTGTTAATAGGTGATGATCCTTTAATTCTTTTAATAGATGTTTAAAGCAGCCTTTATTCCCATTAATTATCTATTAAGTCGATCTTTTATGAATACCCTGAAGAAAAAAAATGGATATGGAGTTTGGTATTGAATTCTTATATTATCTCTTAAGGAAGATAATTCATTTCTTTATGATACATAGGGAGCTACATAGGAGTTGTACTTGTTACATGAGTTGAATCACTTGATAAGTGATGCCTGACTTAAATGAGCTTGATCTTAACAAGATACTAATCATATTCAAGGAGTTTACGACCATTCAAAATTGTAATTATGCCCTTGTGTTTCCTGCTATCTTCATGTAATTCCTATTGCTCAATTGGTTTATTTTTATATTGCATAATGGGTTGATTAATCATAGAAGATTATTTTATGTGGCACCATGATAGGTATGACGGGCATGTGTGTAGTCACTTCATCTAGAAATGTTAGCTAAAGTTGAATTATTGAATGATTAATTCTGTGCCTTCAAGTAAAGTAGATGACTACCCTTGCTTCTTGCTTTAAATAAAGTTGTTTTCATTTCTCTCTCACTTATGTCATTTCATGATGGATTTTGTAATCAAATTCACTTGCACCATGGAATTCTTATAATGTGTGTTGATTCATATAACTTTATCGCGCAACAATTGTCCTTGATGTTTGTTGATTTAGTATATTTAGTTTGGTCTGGATTGTGTCGGGCGGGATGTAGACACCTCCATGTTCCTCAGAATAGTCGCCATCCCTGAGACCTTAAATGGTTAAAATCGATGGGAACCTAGGCTTGAGCATTGCTTATGTGTCTTGGAGGTCCTATCCATTGTAGGGTAGGATGGGCGGGTAGTCAATCTTATTATTTTTCGATTGATTGTTGTTAATTGCTGGCAGATGTTGATGTGTGTCTTAGATCCTTATGTGATATTGCAGTTATGTGCATCATGATTCAACGTCATGTGGCGGCGAAGAGATATAATGTCTTGTTACCCTTGTACAAATGCACACACGAAAAAAAAAAAATTGCACTTGTTATAAGAGGTTGTCGTCATAACGAGGAGGTTTGTTACATATGGTATCAGAGTGGGTTCAAACCGCGACTTGGGATCACTACGAATTTCATTGACAAGATTGGATTATACTGTTGCTAATCGAGTTGATTGTGTGCATGTAGGTAATCATGGTTAGAGGACGTCACAGAGGCAGACGACATGGTGCCAGGGGAGGAGGCGCGACGCCTCCAGTAGCATCCACACTGGAGGGGTCTAACCCCTAGGAAGACAAGCAGGTTCTCGGGCGGGAGAAGATAGCAGTTGGCGATGTTGTCGAGATGATGAAATCTTTCCAGCACATGTCCGAGGCACTGATAAGTCGTTTGGATAGAGATGAGGCCAGAGCACCGGCACCCACTGAGGTTTCGTCGCATGCACCGGTCATTACTGGTAGCATTCACCGTGAACTCGAGAAGGTCAAATTACCTGAGTTCTTTGGTGCCCCGGATGGAGCCGCCGCCGAGGCATGGTTGGAGAACATGGTGATGTACTTCAAACTTCATGATTATATGTCCAACATGAAGGTCCACATGGCGGTATTTCAACTGAAGGGGAGCGCTCTTCTATGGTGGAAGACGCTCCTACCGCAGCTAAACATTGCCATCGAAGACGTGTCATGGGAACTGTTTGAGGAATGGTTTTGAGAGAGGTACCTTTCAGAGGAATTCATTGAGTGTCAGCTCAATGAGTTCAACGCCTTACAACAGAGAGGTCGTACGGTTCCCGAGTACGAGGCTCGTTTTATGGAGCTGCTTCGGTATGATCCACACCTTAACACAGAGAAACTTAAGGTCAACAGGTTCGTGTTCGGCATTAACGACAACCTACGTGCAAAGGTTAGGATTTTGATGCCCCAAACCTTGCACGATGTCATCCAAAAGGCCCTCATAGCAGAGGAGGATCTTATCAATCGGGGTCAGACCAAGACTCTAGCGAGACTAGCAAGGCAGGTCCCATCTGGAACACAACAGCACCAGACACCAACGAGACATACATTGGGATATCATGGATTCCAGAGGGGATCCACTTTCACTATACTCCGACGACCGCCACCTCAGTAGCAGACCCCTTATTGGGGACCACCGCATCAGCAGCAGCGTTTCCCGCAGTAGCAGCAGTTTAGGCCTGTTCAGCAGAACATACTAGGGTTCCAGGCCGGTGGGCCATCATCTTCTACTTCGGGTACCAGGACTACTAGGCCGAAGAAGGGATGTTGGACGTGTGGGGAGCCACACTACCAGCGCGACTGTCTGGCAGAGAGGACCAGAGCGTCTGGATTAGCAGGACCCACTACCATGGGAGATATGGACAAGGCCCATCAAATTCACTTAGCAGTAAATAACCGCCAGACAGAGCATCAGTCAACTGTGCTTGAGATGACAGGTACCGTCGCTGACCAGACCCTTAATATTTTGATAGATCCCGGTGCTACCGAGAGTTTCATTTCTGGTGAAGTGCTAAAAAGGATTAAGGTAAAGGCAGTCAAACAAGATGAGTTTAGCTTTGTGGAGATAGCTTCTGGAGCCAAACAAAAGGTTGGAGGGAAGGTTATGGTCTATGCCCTTAACCTGGGAGAGTTTTTCACGAGGGTCGACTTATACGTCATGATCTTAGGATCTTATGATGTCATGATTGGTATGGATTGGTTGGAATCACATGAGGCGATACTCAACTGTAAGATGAAATGGTTGAGCTTGGTTAATGATGAGGGACAGAGACGTGTGATTGTAGGATGGAACCAGGGAGTTTCCTTGAGGTTCGTCTCTTTTTTTACATCTATGGAAGAGTATGCGCAAGGGGTGCAAGCTTTATGCAATCCTTCCGTTAAACGAAAAGGGAGTAGCAGAAGGTATAGAACACCTTCTGGTGGTGAGAGAGTTTGCGGACGTATTTTCAGAGGAGTTACTTGGGATGCTGCCGGAGAGAGAGTTGGATTTTACCATAGACCTAAAACTAGGGACTTAACCGATAGCAAAAACGCCTTATAGGATGTCAACCCCGGAGTTACAAGAGTTGAAAATGCAACTGAAGGAGTTGCAGGACCTGGGACTGATACATCCTAGTGTGTCACCGTGGGGTGAACTGGTTATTTTCATACAAAAGAAGGACCGATCGTGGAGGCTTTGCATTGACTACTGTCAACTGAACAAGGCCACGATAAGGAATCAATATCCCTTGTCGAGAATTGATGATCTGTTCGATCAAATGAAGGGTGCGACAGTGTTCTCCAATATCAATTTGCGATCAGGGTATCACCAGTTGCGGATCAAGGAGGATGACGTCCCTAAGACCGCCTTTAAGACGAGGTTTGGACATTATGAGTTTACTGTTTTATCATTTGGATTGACAAACACCCCATGAGTATTTATGAGTTTGATGAATGGAATGTTCTGCGAGTACTTGGACAAGTTATTCCAAGTGTTCATTGACGATATTTTGATTTACTCTCGTACGACGAAGGAGTATGACGAGCACTTGCACTTGGTACTACAGTGTCTGCGAGAGCACAAATTGTATGGAAAATTGTCCAAATGCTCTTTTTATCAATCGAAGATTCACTACTTAGGGCATGTCATCTCTAGCGAAGGTATCGTCGTGGATCCAGCCAAGGTCGAGGCTATTATGGAATGTCCTGTGTCGAGGAATGTCACAGAAGTGCATCGCTTTATAGGTTTAGCAGGATACTATCGACGATTTCTTGAGGTATTTTCGAAGATAGCAAATCCAATCACAGAATTGAAAAACAAAAACAAGAAGTTTGTTTGGACCGAGAAATGTGCGGAAGCATTTTGGAGGCTTAAGGAGTTGTTAACAACAACGCCGATACTAAAGGTCGCTGACATGGACGCGGACTTCTTGGTATGCATTGACACATCCAAGGAAGGGTTAGGCAGAGTCTTGATGCAAGACGGACGAGTGATTGCTTACATTTTGAGGAAACTAAGAAGGCATGAGGAGAACTACACGATGCATGATTTGGAGTTATTATCCATCGTATATGCCTTGAAGGTTTGGAGACACTACCTTGTTGGATGAAAATTTGAACTAAAGACTGATCATTGTGGACTACAACACATTTTTACGCAAAGCGGCCTAAACGTGTGACAACGACGTTGGTTGGAATTGCTTAGCGAGTACAACTTTGAGATTACTTACATAAAGGGAACATTGAACCGAGTGGTGGATGCTTTGAGTCGGAGCCATGCATCTTTTCGGTGTTGCCTCTTCAGACGAATCTATGTGACAAGATTCTCAGTTTACAATGTGAAGATGACTGATACAAAGAGGCCAAGGATTTTATCGGACAAAACACAATGATGGTGCCATGATATGAGGGATTTTTATTTGATAGCGATAGTTTATTGAGGTTTAAAACTCGAATTTACGTACCACCAAACGACGAGTTGAGGATGTTGATCTTGAGTGAGTCTCATAGAGCAGTTTACATGGCTCACCCGGGAGTCACGAAGATGAGTGCATACCTTAAGCCCTTATTCTTTTGGAAGGGAATGAAGGAAGACATAGTCATCTATGTGGCCATATGCCTCGAATGTTAGCAGGTAAAGGTTGGACATAGACACCCAACAGGATTTCGATGGATTTTATTGTTGGATTGCCACTGATGGCAAGGAGACATGACTCAATTTTTGTAGTAGTAGACACTCTGACGAAGAGTGCTCACTTTATTCCTATGCGTATGACATATCAGTCACCTGATGTAGTTAGAGTTTTCATTAGTGAGATTGTGAGGCTGCATGGCGTGCCTAAGAGGATTATCTACGATCGAGGATCGGTGTTTACTGGATGATTTTGGACGAGTTTCCAAGAGGCCTTGGGAACCCAACTTGACTTTAGTACTGCGTATCACCCAGAGACTGAAGGACAGACCAAATGAATGAACCAAACCTTGGAGGACATGTTTCACATGTACGTGATGGACCAACAAAAGCGTTGGGAGGAATTCTTGCCACTAGTGGAGTTCACTTACAACAACAGTTACCAGAGCAACATTAAGAAGGCGCCTTTCAAGTTTCTTTATGGGCGACCGTGTCAGACGCCCTTAAGTTGGGATCAGCTTGAGGATAGGGTCTTGGTGGGACCAGAAGTGATCCAAGAAATGGAAGAGCAAATGAAAACCATAAGACAAAGGATTAAAGAAGCACAAGATCGACAGAAGAGTTATGCCGATGCGCACCGAGTCGATCGTAGTTATGAGGTCGGCGATCGAGTCTTCTTAGGGGTTAAACCGCATGAGAGTTTGATCAATTTTGGGAAGGGAGATAAAATATCTCCTAGGTTCATGGGACCTTATACAATTGTGGAGAGAAAGGGGCCCGTGGCCTATCGACGAGCCTTACCTGATTCCTTGAGGCATATGCATGATGTTTTTCATGTATCTATTTTGAGACATTATATTAGTCATCCTACACATGTTATTGACACGATTTCCTTGCAGGTATCGGATGAGGGAGAACTCATGGCTAAGCCGGTCCACATCTTAGATCATCGCGTTCGACAGTTACGACGTCAAACGGTAGATCAGGTCAAGGTCCAGTGGGACAATTATAGTCCGCACTCGATGACCTGGGAGAACGCATATGATATGGGCCAACAGTTTCCATTTTTGTTTGATAGATAGACTTATGATACTATGATACACTTATTTCGACATTTATACTATGAAACTTCAGGACGAAGTTTAGACCAAGAGGGGGTGTATGTAACATCCCTCTCTGGCACACTGAGAAAACTTATTCTTTGAGGACACTTTCTCGCAAGTGATCCGAACTATTATGATATTAAAAAATTTGTCCTTGATTATGATGCGTTATGATAGATGACATGATGTTTTACTGCATTGACATAGACATGTGCTATTGACTCGGTTTTACTGAGTGTGCAGGGTTTTGGACCTTGAGGATGCAGAGGCCTCGACGGAACCCCTTGGACTCCGGATCGAGTTAGGGAGTGTGCTTTTGGGGTTTGATTGAGTTACTATGATATTAATACATTTAATTAGATGATATGATGTGGACATGTTCTGACATGATTTGTTGATGATGCAGGATGATGATAGCTTATTGACCAGACTCACATATGGAGTAAAGGGGTCATGCATGACTACCAGAGAGGTTGAGGGAGAGGTGTGGACAAAAACCCTGCCACAACCTACTAGCACTACCGTTGTGTCTCAAACTGTAGGTTAACGATTACCTAGTTTGAGAGAACCCACGATGCTGCGAGGGATGACTGCGACAGTCGCTCGCAATGATTCTAAGGGGCGCGCAATAAGGTGGGGGCCTTATTCCTTAGAATCCCTTAGTCTCCCACAAGTTCACCTAGAAGAGTGTGGACTCCAAGGGTTATTGATGTCTACCAATCAGTCAACAGGTGAGTGGAAACCTTGGAGCATGTGGTGCATCCTGAAGGGCACGTCCTGCAAAAGAAACAAAAGAGGTGAGGGGAACCCTTGGAGCACGTAGTGAGTCCTGAAGGGCACATCGCGTTGATGATGATAAAGGAATGAACCTAGATGGACCTAAGACAATAAACACTTTAAGAAAAATTAAAACAACTCCCCTAATTAAATGTCGTCCAGTTCAGAATCTAAGTCCTAAGTCTAAAAACTTTGCTAGGGGTAAGGTTTTGTCTACCCTTGAGAAATTATCTGGGTGAAATCACGAAGGTGGGTTACACTTTCCTGACAATCGGGTCTACAAATTTTCGAAAAACCAATTTTCGGCCGAACTAAATAAATTTTTCGGCCGAAAGATATTATTTTCGGCCGAACTATTGTTCGGCCGAAAACATAAACGTCAAATCGAATGGAGCCATAACCGGGCCCTCGATTTGCGTGTAAAAATTTGGTCGGCCGGATAAAAACTTTGCTAGGGGTAAGGTTTTGTCTACCCTTGAGAAATTATCTGGGTGAAATCACGAAGGTGGGTTACACTTTCGTGACAATCGGGTCTACAAATTTTCGAAAAACCAATTTTCGGCCGAACTAAATAAATTTTTCGGCCGAAAGATATT